>JAMPIV010008549.1:0-102670 GCA_024509875.1 Oreohelix idahoensis | reverse complement strand
ATTTGTCTTGTTGATTTCATTGCGGTTATCATCACAGATTCTGTGATCCTTTTCTTTGATTTTTTCTATTTGATTTAATTTGATTTCTGCAAATGTTTTCATATTGTCTTTTTTTGTTTGTCCTTTGTAATGTCTTTAGTTGACATATGATATATGGGGTATAGTTGAATACACTTACATTATAGTACAGACCAGTACTTTATTATCATTGATTACACTAAGAAAGTGTACAAGACCTTTGTAAGGCTTGTCTCCCACAGTGATTGGGATAGAAAATATTATTTTCCACAGGTACTCAAGTGATCATTGATTACATTAAGGAAGTATACAAGACCTTTGTAAGGCTTGTCTCCCACAGTGTTTGGGATATACAAATATTGTTTTCCACAGGTACTCAAGTTATCATTGGTTATATTATAAACAAGATAACCATACAAGGTTTTCACTAAGACTAAGTCTATAGTATAGACCTGTCTCCCATTAAAGTGGGACAAGGTAATTTATTTACTTTTTCAGGTTACTGATCTCACATTATCAGACATGATGGATGTTGTACATCATTTTCTTCAGGAAGGAAGAAAAAAATTACATTTATTTGGTGAAGACTGTGAGGATTATGCCACAGAGCATTTCCTACTTCGGGCGAGTGATGATCTTAGAGAATATGCTATATGTAATTATAGAAATGGCTATTCTAAAGATAGAGTATTTAGACTATCTAAATCACTATCCACGCTCTTTTATGATGAAGGTAATGTTGTTGAGTTGGATGCGTTGAGGAAAACGATAAGTGATCTTCAGGTTAACAAGAAAGCTATTACTGATGAGCTACAACAGTTTAAAAGGCAGAATGAGAAGAAGTTCTCAGAAATGAATTGTGAAAATGCTACATTGAAGTGTAAGGTGACGGAATTGATAGCGGATAATAAGAAATTTGGTGAATTCTCCCTTAGACAAAAGAAAGAGTTAGAAGATGAGGTAACTCTTTTGAAAGAAAAGATTACTAAACAAATTACGATGGAGCAGAACATGAAAGTTCTGGATAAAAAAATAACAAAGCTTGATCGGGGTAATCAAGGACTCAGAAAGGTTCTGTGTCAACAGGAGAAAGTGACTGAGGAAAAACAAAAAAATATTGAAAGATTACTCATTGAGAAAAAGGAGCTGGAAGATGAAGTGACCTCATTAAAAGAGATGTTGGGTAATCAGGTAAATAAGGTGAACTCTTCCACGCTTGATTTAAAACTACTGTGGAAGATTATAGAAACATTAGCTCTTCCTAGTGAGAATAAATTGAGACAATCTCAACTGGAAAAGGAGGGAAAAAAGTTAGAAGTTGAAGTGAGCTCAATGAAAGACAAATATCTATGTAATGAACAGGCTCTTATTAGTGAGCTTGAACAGGTCAAAAGAGACTATGGTGAATTAAAAGTGGAGGCTGAGAAACACAAGAAAATATATAATGATAAACTCACTAATCTATTGAGTCAGAATGTGTTTCTAAGCCGCCAACTAGAAGAAAAGAATTTAATATCTCAGGAGGAGATTAAGGTGTTTAAGAATAAGAAGGATATGGAGATTCAGTCACTGCAACTGGAGTTGACACAGTTGAGAGCGAAGAAAGAAAGTGATGAAAAGATTGATAAACTGATGACTACTCATCATAGTGCTATGGAAGCACTGAAACTTGAACTTGTTCAAGAAAAGACTAAGGTTCTAGAAACTACGTCTCAGATGACAGAGTTGAGAACAGATCTCAAAGATAGTATTGCTAGAGAGAAAACTCTTGTATCTCAGTTACGTGTTACAAAGTTAGATTATAACTGGGAAGTGAGAACTAATGAGAAAACTCAGAAAGCTTTTTCTAGAGAGAAAGCTTTGGCAGAAGTGGAAGTTACAAAACTTCGTAAGAGGGTCGACGGTTTGTTAGATATTGTTTTGAACAATAAGATGTTGTCTAATAATAAGGTAAATAGATTTGAACACAAATCTGATGGTCACTATGTTAGTGCAAAGAGTCAACGACATGCTGGTAGTAACATGAAACAATATGTGAGCAAATCTTTTCGTGGAAAATATGGTTTCCCACGAAATAACGATACAGCCTCTAATGGGAGTTGGCGTGAGGCCGACAAAAGTAAATCAAGTGCCAGTCTTTTGGATCACGGTGAGGACTTTGATAAATGTCATGACAAGATTCCTCAGAAAAACCGTGCATCGACTTTTCAAGGTTCTGATAGATTGGTAAAAGAGAATAAAACTGTTAGTACACATCGTACTCAGCCCAAGCAGTACGATCCTTCTGTTAAGCACATTGCCACAGGCAGAAATAACAACAATTGTGCTAGAAAAGATAATCATAATTATGAACAGCGCCAAGGGCGTTCATCACGTGTTAATTTTCATTTTTCACGTAATGGTTCTTCTTCGAAGAACTGGAAGCAATTTGATGTTGCTCAACATTATAATTCCACTAACTATAGGAACTTCAATAGAGGTTGCCAACCTTATGATAATTATTTTTGTGGACAACAAAACCCTACTGATAGGAATTTTGATCATAAGGGAAATAATAAGTACAATTATGGTAACTGGAGTTTAAATAAGAGAAATGGTCTCAACAGAGATCATAATTTTGATAGATCTCGTTACGACGGTAGATCTCAACATGAGTCCACTTAACCGTCAGATCTTGATATTTTTACAGATCTAACTCTACTACATTGTTTCTATACTAAAATGTGTATACATACGTAATGTATCATATATATTGATTGTATCACTACGTAGCGGTTCATTGATGTATATTCACCGCTGATTTTTTGATATTTTGTTTCGTCTTTGATAATTATGATGTTAAAATACCTAAGATGAAATTTTTGGATAAACTAGTGTAGAAATTGTGGCATTGCCAGTAGTGTAGTATGCGCTGGTGACACCTCTCTGGAAATATTTATACTCAGGGAAAAAAAAACTTTCTCTGGTTCCTGAGATATATTCTCACTTGTCGTACCATAGGACGACTTAGCCTTATATGAGGCGTTACATTTGTTTGGAATGCTTATCATCTGCGCATTGTTATTCGTGCGTTGTGAGCCTATTGTATGTTGCTCCTGGATGTATTTAAAAAAAATGTACCTTTTTTTTCCCGGGGGGTGTGGTAATCTGTTGCATACATATTTTTGAATGCACAGATTACAAAAATACGATATGTCTATTTAATAATTTATTTGTGTACGAAAATGCTTCCCTTGGGGAAAGCGAGATAATCCATGATTGATTTATACGTTTGATTCGGCGTATGAATATTGACGTCATGTCAGTTCTCGTTTGTTAGGGCCAGAAAATAGATTGATCTTGTTCAAGATGTTAATGGCCTGAATTTATATGTATTACTTGTCTAGTACAAGAAGATTCAGTTTTATATTGTATATCTTCGTATGCTAAAGTCGGACTATATCGAACTCTGGCGGAGGTATCCGTTGTCCTAGAGAGTGGTAGTGAGTTCCGAAGAAGACGGTCGTAATGGCCGGGTTGTGTGGTTATTAGGGCTGGTCCTGTTAAAGGTTTAAAGTGAGTTATGGATGATTTTTCCATAAGGAAGGAATGTCTCTGCAAGTGTGTGATGACAGAGACTCTTCTCATGTATTTCATTACGTTTGAATTCGGACTCCAGGTAAAGCCAGACCCGTTTTTCCTTTGATGATCTCCTTATGGTTAGACCTAGATGAAACATCGTATTTTCGAGCATCGTTGGTCGCTTTAATATAGATTGATGAAGATGACAGGTTCCATCAGCGCTTATGTCTTTATGAAGCAACCTTCGGACTAAGGGACTGTATGGAAACTATAGGAAATCCTATATATTCAAGTTATGAATTAACTGTGGCTAATAATTATCCTTCTGCTGGGCGAGTGAGCGAAAACTCAGGGAAGGAGGCCATTTTGCATTCCTGTCATCATTATGGATCACTGTCCAAAGAACGGATCATGAATCTTACTATTCAGACAGTGGCACGGAGATCTCATTAAGATGAAAACCCCTACTGTGGTTTAACTTTGTTATTTAAATATTTGACATATACAGCTGGAGAACTTAGCCAAGGAAAAGGTTCCTCCAGTGAACCCCTTTGTATGTTTACACACACATGCCCACTGATGCGTTCAGTCAGTTAGGGGATACGGCAATAGTACGCCAGAAACTGAATGACTTTATTATATTGAATGCTGCATGAACTGTACTACTATTCTGCTACCTAATGATTTGCTATGTCAACATACTCATGACTGTATTCTGTGCTGTCCAAGTGTGTGTGCGTCATTATTAAAAGCATAAAAACGTCAACAGCGGTTCCTAACATCTTTGACTTGCCTAAGAGTGTGAGTGAGATAGTATCAAGTGTCAACTACATCGAACAGTACACCATTCGCGTGTTTTCCACTCTCACTCCATACATATACAATCCTGCGTCGGTTGAGTTGACCTTTGTTGTACTTGCCTGTCTCATGTGTAACGAGCAGGAAGAATACTCTACCCTTTACAATGATGACTACCAGTACCACCTGGGGAACGATTACTTGTCGGTAATCCCATATCAGACACTGCCTTGCTGTCTTTGCCTTCCCTAACTCAGGACTAGAGTGAGTTACCCATTTACAGCTGGGTAGACTGGAGCATGCCTGGTATCATCAACTCAGGACACTACAGTGGACTTTACAGTAGTGGCCAGACAAACAACAACATTCTACAGTGAACAACACTTTCTACAGCTACATTCAAGTCCAAATGGGAAAGAGAGCACCCGGGCCATTTGAAAAATGATGCATATCATCAACTATCCAGGAAAGAACAGGTCATCATTTTTCGGCTACGCACTGGACACAACAGATTGAGATACCATCTATACCACAAATACAAATATGGTGCAACAGATCTCTGCACCTGCGGTACCAGCCCGATGACGGTCGAACACCTCCTGCAGTATTGCCCAACCTACAGTAATGAACGGAGTAGCATATGGCAACAACCCACTTCTGTCAACGAAAAACTGTTTGGAGATGTCGGGAACCTTGAGTTGACTACTGCCTTTATTAGAGTCATAAATGTGGAAGTTTGAAGGCGAACGAGGAAGAAGAAGAAGACTGGAACCAAGCCAAGAGGAAGACAGCCGATAGGATAGTGTGGCGCTCTCTCTGGCTAATCTCTACACCCCAGGGTAGAAGAGGAACGACTAAGTTGTAATAAGTATTTCTCTTCGCAAGTTTCAACTCTCTCCTTTTGCAGTATTTTCAGTCTATATTTTCTCTTAACAGGTTCTGCTCCTTTAAACCTTCAGGCGTCGGAGTGGTTAAGAGGAATGGCGTCCGCCTCGAGTTCTAGAGGTACCGGGTTCGATTCCCAGTAGAGGGAATATAATTTGTGGAAATTGTTTTAAAAACCAGTGGTCCTAATGTTTTCATACTTCCCCTGGTCTCCTGGGTAGTGAGATCGGATACCTAGCCTTCTCTGATAAAGGCGAAAAATAGGAGGTCCCGTGTGCAAGTTGCGCACGTTAAAAATCCCACGACAGTTGGAAATCGTAAAGAGGAGGCCTATCAGGCCGCTGGCCTGGCAAAATTTTAAAGATTAGAAATTTACCCACACAAAAATGTTTATAGAATGTGTGATTCCTATATACATATATTGGGATTCTCGCCAGTGCTACAGAGTTCGTGCACTGTGCTGAGGTCCTCATTGTGTGATCTAAGGGAGGAGATCAGAGCACTGATGGAGTTGTCCGTGTGCAATGAAGCTAGTTTCTTGCTCGTTACAAGTGTTAGTTCTTTGGCCCTGCAATATTTTCATCGTGTACATATTCTCTTCACAAAGTTTAGTTCTTTCACCACAAAATTTTCAGCGTTTATATCCTCGCTCCACAGGCTCTCAGCAGAAGAAAAGTTACAAATCAACTGTCACGACTGAATAGGGAATAAATAAAGAAAGCCATAAAGCTTCTAAAAGATAGAACAGCAGTTGGTCCAGATGGCATTCCAGTAGAGGTCATCAAAGCATATATTGATACATCTACAGAGATCCATATACTATAGATATCCAACAGGGTGGAGAATTAGTGAAGATCTAACACAGTACAAAGAACTTTCAAACACAATTAGTAATAGTAATAAATAAAGAAATACTATACAACCCTGGGAACTTGTCACAGGATGCATTGGGGCGACCTCTTCTCGATCTCTTATCAACTACGGCAGTAAATTAATATGAAACAAATATAAAGGTATGTTATCAGGCACTCGCAGGAAATAAAGAAGTAGAACACCAGACAACAGAAAACCACAGACATGAGTGGCTTACCCAGGATTTGAACACTGGACCTTCCGTGCGACAACCCCGCCTAGCCATGCAAGCGAATCACACTATCCGCTCTGCCATCTACGCATCATCAAAAAATGATGTTTCAATGGCAGGTCAATAGTGCGAACCACAATACACGACACCAGAAGTCCTCCATGGGCAGTTCAGCCTATTAATGACGCAATCACTTCGGTTGTATTTCTATCAAGCAGTATAGGCCGAATCCAACAAGACCCTTAGGACCTTAATACTGTGTCCAGTAAATGATAGTAGACTAGAACAGTGAGAACAGGATAGTGGGTAGGTTTGGTATTGTATAAACATTTATTACACATAAGGGAGGGAAACCTGAGGCCTGTAAACAGTAAATTAATATGAAACAAATATAAAGGTATGTTATCAGGCACTCGCAGGAAATAAAGAAGTAGAACACCAGACAACAGAAAAACAACAGACATGAGTGGCTTACCCAGGATTTGAACACTGGACCTTCCGTGCGACAACCCCGCCTAGCCATGCAAGCGAATCACACTATCCGCTCTGCCATCTACGCATCATCAAAAATGCTTTGGACCCCTGAAGGAAAGCGAAAGAGAGGCCGACCAAAAACAACTTGGCGGAGGACTGTGGAGGCTGAGATGCAAAGAATGAACCAGAGTTGGGGCACTGTACGAAGGATGGCCACCGACCGTGCAAAGTGGAATCAATTTGTTGTTGCCCTACAAGACGCCACTAGGCGTGATGGCCACTGACTGCTTTGACGGTCGGTGGTTAAGGATCGAAGAAGAAGAGAAGATATATAAAATTTGCCGAACTTTGCTCAGACTTGTTACTTTTAACGCCTTCGCTCAGATTTCGGGCAGATATATCTGCCTTTAAACTCAATTTATCCAGTACCGACAGAATTTCAGAGAACATCTAGCTTCGAACTCTAAGATCCCTTATAACAGTGGAATTAGTTAGTTTTTCGATTGGCGATCGTTTATTTCTGTGTTTGTGGTAAATATTATACTAGAAGTTTGAGTGATTAATTGTTAAGTCCGTCATTGTATTTTCACTAGGAGTTTTGTGCAAAGTGACTAGCGAATTAATATAATCTATTGCTAAATTGTTCCGGCTGTAGCGTAAATCTAACTAACTGATATTAACCAGTAAGAGTTATTTTAATCGTCTAGTAAATGCACTATTCATTATGAGTACTGACGAAATATATATTTATTTCTAATTCATGATGATTAAAAATATAAATGACTAGCACTTATTTTACGGAGACTTTTATTAAACGATTCAGTATGAGATACACGTGTAGTTCTATTTAAAGTTAAATAACTGAGTGTATGAATTTATTATATTTTACGCGGGTTAAGGATAGGATTGAGAATACTATATTATGGTTAAGTATTTTGTACTTTTTTCTTCCTATACACAGTACTGGGTCAAACCCAAAAACCTTACCAGCGGCTTCCATTTAAATTTGACAATAACCATACAAAAGATGGTTCTGTATATATCAGACTAATCGACAAATAAGAGAAGACTCTAGGCAGAAATATGTCTCCAACTATATAAGGAAAAGACGATGGTCATATATCGGTCATGTCCTACGAATGCAAAACAACAGAATACCACTGCAGGCACTCACTTGGGTTCCTGAGGATAAGAGGAAAAAAGCAAGACCAAAAGAAACACTCAGAAGAACAATAATAAGAGAAGGAAGAACGTTGGGATTAAACAATGTGCAAGAGCTAAGAGGAGTGGCGTCACAACGTACAACCTGGAGAGCACTGGTTTCTGCCTTATGCGCCGTGTTTGGTGCTTAAAGAATTTATTATTATTATTATACAAAAGAACATTTTTACTTAGTATCTGGGTCTTCAAATGTGAACCTGTCTGGCTTCGTGTTTACACCCAGAAAGAGACAGAGTACCAACCCAAAGAACATTAAGAGTGACTTTGTAACTGGGCCTATAGATCCAGATTTCTTTTTCCCAATTTTCATTTTACATTCAGCCCGTTGTGGCGACCTAATAAACATTAACATTTTCCGACGTTTGACCATTCGTGGTGTGACAGGGAATTTTTATACTGAGAGAAGTTACCGGCCTGACATTCCTATGTACTGGAAATCTCAAGCTATTGACACTGTGAGCACTGTTAAATTTCTTACCTGGTCTAATTAATGTGACATAAACAGTAATCCTAAATAAAAGTAACAAAGTGAACGTTCCCCGGAGAAGTGGATTTAATCTATCTTTGAGGAGCTGGGGTTTTCTTTGCCAAAATAACACTGGATTTGCTGTGTGCGTGTGTCCTAAAGATTGTTCCAGAAGGTGCAAACCAAGTATTAGGTAAGAACCAATGCACGTGGCAACGGTTGTCTGAGAAGAGAGGAAGGATGAATGAATAATTCTCATATATATATCTTGTAGAATCCATGTACTCATGTTGTTTATTTCTTTTAGTAAGTTTTGCAAATACTGTCCTTTTCAGAATAGATTAACGTATAAACGCTGTTCTTTACTATACTAGTAGAGGAAAATCCTAGACCATAGCGTATAAATCGTTGACTCTTTGGGGGTTAACAACTTTCTTCTAACGGGATCTTGTCTCAACAGAGGGAGGGAGGATTACACCTATAAGTCTATTTCTTTATTAATTTCATTAACCCTTTTTTATTTGTATTTGATTGATATTCATAATATTGCTGTTGTAGAGTTTCTTTATAGTAAATAAAATTTACATAAAAACTTTATTTACATGTGTTGGTCAGCTCGTCCCAAAATATCCCTATTCCATAAATATAATTTGTCACGTCTGTGCGTCTAACTGTCGTCACTTATGTGTGTGTGTATGTGAGTGGTTGATATATATATTAATATATGTAGGTATACTGTCTGACTAAAAAAGTTCTGTTGTAGAGATAGGCTGACCGAGAGGATCTTCTCGAGTCTAGGGACAGACTCTACCTACTTTTCCACCATTTCACTCGTGAAAATCTATTTCTTATCTTATCTCTCACTGAGTCACCACCTGTTTAGTTCTACTCAGAAGAGACCAAACTATGTCTTAATTTCCCTATCGAAAATCTACGACAAACACTTACGTAAATGCAGCCGGCCAAACATTAAGAAAGAAATTCTTTAAATCAACACATCATTGCTGCCTAGAAGCTGCAGTGTGGGGCTAATGTGGGTTCCAGCACACATTTGTATAGTTGGAAATGAGTTAGCAGACCAGACTGCTAAACATGGAAGAATAAGTAAAAGCAATGTAACAGTAGGGCTTGGAAAGTTGGAGACTGAGATTCAAGTGAAGCAAACTATAAACGAGGAATAGAAGACAAAATGGAAGTAAAGTAATAATGGCAGAAAACGTGTTCAAACTTTTGAAAGAACCAACAAGGACGTGCGAAATCAAAGAAGAACTAAAGGTACAATTGAACAGAAAGTTGTGGCGTCTCTGACTATGTGCAGCATACTTTATGATAGAGGAACCACACTGCCGTGAATTCCAAGGAAAGAAATGACATAGATCACTTTCTGATACACTGTAAAAATACGATCAACAGAAGCATGATTTGAACGTGTATTTTAGAGATCACGATAAGGAAATTACAGGGGACAGGGTATTTAGTATAAATGCATCAGGGGAAGTCGATTAATATTAAAACGATGCATAAACACAACAAACAAAAAAACATTTAAATTTAAACATACTACTCTCCGCAGGACATTATGGGATTTGGTCCCAGAGCTTCACATGCCCAATATCTTATCCACCCTTTCGTTGCCCTGCGGCAGGCTAAAGCTATGGACAGACAGTAGAAGCAAAGAAAATGAGAAAAAGGCAAAAGATTTTTTCTTTAAATTTTAAACACACAAAAGGGTATAGTGCCTGTCCACTCAATCAGGAAACCCATGAATATGGAAAGAACTTGAGAATGAAGTGCAAAGTAGGTGTCACGGAATAAGTTAGTTCTCGTTTTTTTTTTTTTTTTTTTGGGTCTTCTTTCCACTCCGGAAACATTAATCTACCACTCTTTTACGTGCTAAATCCTTCACTTGTTCTAATTTGTCACTCCCTTAATTTTACCTGATTGCTCGACCTGTTCTGAAACAACATTAACTTATGTTTGCGCACAGCGAACTTGCCACATTGACTTTTCGCTTATCGCCAGTTCCAGACGGAGTAAGAGTCTACACTGAGCGACATTTCTATTGTCAACCCAGACTTTTTGTTTGAGAAAATACACAAACCATGTTGTTCACAGGATCCAATATGAATTGACTGACGGTATTGGGAGATAAGTTGTCAGTTCGCACATAACGTGTCGGAAGATGCCAATCTGGTTAAAGATTAAGACACGGACAGTAAAATAGTAAATGTGATTTTGGAGCACGGAATGCTACGTAATCGCTTCCGCCCAGACATTGTTGTGATAAATAATTACAAAAAAGCAACATCTTGAAAAATGTTATCAGTGATAGATTCATGAAGTATGAGTTGTAAATATGATAAATACCCAACGGAAGTAGCAAGACCTTATAAGGTAAGAGATTTTGAAAAACAATATCTTATGGTGTCATGTAGAATGTTCTGTATGAGAGGGATGGGAGATAAACTCCTACCCATGTCAGACGTCTGGATGATGGTTGGTTTGGCATGAAAATGTTAAGATAGACTTCTCCTGATTGGACCTCTCTTAAAAGTAACAACCTAGGTGTGCGCGC
Source organism: Oreohelix idahoensis (assembly GCA_024509875.1). NCBI lineage: Eukaryota > Metazoa > Mollusca > Gastropoda > Stylommatophora > Oreohelicidae > Oreohelix > Oreohelix idahoensis. The sequence continues at coordinate 91,588 of JAMPIV010008549.1, read as the reverse complement.
GAACATATTTGTTATAACCTAGCACCTTGTAATACTACTTCATTTACTTCCAATTTTGTCAAGCAGAGACCACAGACAGCCAAAATAAGAGCTCGTGGCCAGGACACCCTATAGGACCAGCCAAGGATTATGAGTAGCTGCTAACATTAGAGGGCGTAAAACGCCCATAATAATACTGAAAGCCCAAGGCTTAGGACCATCCTCAAGTGGAAATAGTAAAAATATTCAGTAAGCTGTAACTTCATCTATCTCAGGGATTACTGTGGTTTTAATTAGCTGCAGTAAATTACGGTCATTTTGTGCATCAAACCTGTGTATTTAATTCGCCCGAAAACAAACTCGGGTCTGTTCAAGTTACCAGCAGTGACAGAACCCAACATCAACTTAGTGCTTCGTGTTGCCAGGAGTCGACGCTAGACATCTCATTAGACGTGCCTTGAGGACGCTTGATTCGACAACTTAAGCACATAAGTGGGCTACAAAAATGCGTCCTGTCACCAGACCTCTTCAGTCTTTACAGTAAAATAATATCATAATTATGGGAAACCTTTAAACAGCGGTTTAGAAAAAAGGACAACAAAATCAGTCTCCTTCAAATATCGTGCTCGCTGGCATACATTTTTTAAGACATAGTATCAAGTTCAACGCTTGATGGGTTATAATTAGGATCTGTAGTTTAGTAAATTCAAGATAATAAAATTAGATTTCCGATATCTAAATATAGTATCTCCCCTTCCATTCAGTCCAAACGTAGTAAATCAAAACATCATTTCTTCTTCCTCAGAATTTTGCCCGATATCCCTGAACATTAAATCTGAACCCATCGAGTCAGATGAAAGTATTTTAGGAGAGAGGAAGGCGATAAATGTATTCTATACATATATAATATACATCATCATCATCATGTGACGTATTCTCTCCAAAACGTTGTCTCGGAGACATTACGGCTGCTCTAAACGCATCACGATTTTGGGCAAGTCGACCTGCATCTTCTAAAGACATGTTCAGACTCTCTGTGATGTCCTGGATCCACCGTCGTCTAGGTCGTCACCTTCCCCAAAGGAATAATATACATATAAAATGTAATTAAAAGGTGGGCATTCAAATATATTCACCACGATGTTATCATCCTCCACTCCCTACTCCCTAAGGAGCCTAGGGCTACCTCTGCTACTGGCTCCTTGTGAGGAAACCCCTGCGAAGCAGTCACTCGCTCTTGCAGTGGTGGTTTATATGGCGGTTCTTTTATATGATGAGGTTGCCAATCTCATGTGAAACATTTAACTATGAGCCTAAGTGCAAAACGAAATCAATAACAATGCAACAGAAAAACTATTAGTAATTTTTCTAACATTGACTAACCTCTTTTTCCATCCACACATTCCTTAAAAGCATTATATAAAATTAAATCCCAATGTGAAACATTTAACTATGACCCTAAGTGCAAAACGAAATCAATAACAATGGAACGGAAAAACTATTAGTAATGTTTCTAACATTGACTAACCTCTTTTTCCATCCACACATTCCTTAAAGGCATTATATAAAGTTAAATCCCAATGGTATAAATCTACACAGGAATGAAATTATGGAGCAGGCTGTGAACAGGATATGCTCTGGGAAACTCTATGCTCCGCGTGTGTTGGTAAAACCGTACTGACTTCTGGAGAACGTGTCGTTATATTTCTGGATTCATGTACATTCACAAGCAATTTATACATGTAAAATTAAAATATAAAAGGAAAAAATATACAGGTTATAACTTAACCCAATAGATGGGGTTAAGAATTATATCCTTACTTGATGCACAGAAAAAGTGCCAATGTTGGACAATTCTGGGGCTGTGTTCAATGAGTGCTCCTCTTCCTCCACTGATTAGTCGTCCATCTTACTCTGCAACGTCTGCATGCTCGCGTGTGATTTCAGTGCCCGTCAATTGCTAAAAGGGGGTGGATTCTCGTAACCAAGTCTTCTTCTTCTTGCTGGGTGTTAGGTGACTAAACAAACCGTAGTTTGGGATTGGTCGCCCAATAGAGAAATGGTATGCTCTATGTCAAAAAGGTATTTCTCTCTTTGGCGGCTTCGATTTAAGTCCACTTGTGTTGCCTGCCTGGTAGTCTCTTGTGTCTTGGTCGTATGTTGGCTCCCTTTAATTTATGTCCATAAATCAACGCTTCTTAGCCGCCATCAAACAGTCCCCCATCTGGTAACACACAATCCTGTGCGTGTCCCGAGTCCTTTGTTATCAACTACCAGCAGCTGGCCTGCCATTGTGTCCACATGTGGTGATACTTGCTTTGTTTAAATATGGGATTAAGCCCTCAAACTAATTCTTTCTATTGCTGTCTACCGCACCAAACAATAACTTGTCTAACGAGCCAGGTGTGTTCCAAAAGATAACGAAAGGTTGAGAAATATCAAGACTGTCTTCAAAAACGCACTCAAAATCTGTGCAAGAATCGACTGATCTTGTGAGAAGGTTAATTCCACCGCAGTTGAAACATTATCTCGAATTACAAAATAAGAGCATTTCTTTGATAAGACCTGGTGCATTCACTCCTCGTTACCACTTTTATCAGTGTACTGGTACGTAATTGCTAACGTAAAATTTGTCTATTTTAAATTTACCCCAATTATTACCCACATGAGGTTGAACATGCAAAAAATAAACGTTTTTTTTTTTCGTGGTCCAAAAATCAATCAATCATCTCTTTTAAACTGGGCATTACCGTATACGTCCGATTGGCAGAGAGGTTAGAGCGCTGGCCTCTCACGGCAATGGTGTCGGGTTCGAAACACGATGGCGTCACGCTCCTGTCTACCTAGCTGTAAATAGATACCTGACTCCCCTCTTGAGTTAGGACAAGTAAAGGCAGCGAGGAAAGGAACTGGTCACCCCACCTCTCGAAGCTGGACCTAGTAAAGTGAAGTCTCTAACACTTCTCCCTTGCGGCTGTATGGGACTACCTTTATCTTTTATACCGTATACAAAGAAAATAAGAATATGTACGTTTGAGTAATGTAATACAGGCCCGTTCGCTTTGTTGGTTAATAATTATTTGTACCTAGCTGCCCCCGTGCGATTACCTCGCACGTAGATCGAAATTTCAATTAATGTTGATATAATTCGAATATGGAAGTTATAACTGATATTAAACCCGACTTCAGCCTTGTCAAGCCTAGCTTTAGTATTGGGACTTTGATACCGACGTTCGACGCTTTTCATTTTTAACACTTCACTAATACAAAGCAGACCTTGTGTATCTGCACAATACACTATTTTCAATAAACTTAATCATCAAATATTCCTCAATAAGTTACATTTACAGTAAACTCTTGCGTAGCCTTATTCAGCTATCGTTATGTTTTTGTTGGAAAAATGAAAATCTCTTCGTTGTCCAGATTTTTCGTTCTAGTCAAGGCATTGTAAAGTTGACAGTGAGCAAATACTGACTTCACCAGAAACAGCCACCACCGTTATCTAATCTAAGGACAACGCTAACTTACGGAACTATTGTCCCACCTGTTCACCTAAGTTTTCCATTTGCATTTTCTTCTTTTGGGCTCTGATCACTGTATTCTGTCTGCTTGTTTGTACTTTTCTTTTATGCTCCATGAGTAACATCTGTATATTTTGCTATTATTGCATCAAGTTGGTTGAAGTGAAGTGGTGATTTAATTATTGAAAATATTATTCAAAGTAATAATATTATAAAAGTTACTTTATTAGTTGCTATTGAAAGGCACAATAGTAAAGCATGGCAACCTTGAAAGATTTAGTAAAGGTTGGAAAAGATTTTGGTTTGGGGGGTTAAGCCTTGCAAAACTATGTAGACAAGGAAATCAAAAGACAAGAAGAATTGTCAGAAATTAAGAGACAAGAAGAAAAAGAAAGAAGACAAGAAGAATTGTCAGAAATTAAGAGACAAGAAGAAAAAGAAAGAAGACAAGAAGAACTGTCAGAAATTAAAAGACAGGAGGAAGAAAAAAGAAAACAAGAAACATTGTTTGAAAAAAGAAGAGCAGAAGAGTTAGCGCTTGAAAAGGAAAAGTTAAAACATGCTCAAGAAATCAGATTAGCTGAGATTGAACTTGAGAAATTAAGATTGCAACAACCTCATGCTAATATCATGAGTTTAATAACGATAGAGCTACATGGCCTAGTAGGCTCATGAACTTATTGGTCGGAGATGCATTTACGGCTGTGTGTACAATGGATGACCAGTCTAGAAATGACTATGATGCTGTTAAGGTATTGTTACTTAAGAGATTCCAATTGGATGAGAATGGCTATAGGCTAAAATTTAAATCACTAGTACCAGATTCTGCTAAAGACTTTACAGAATTTATTGCCTCAATAAAAATGTACTTTTCCAGATGGATTGATCTTGCTAAAATTGAAAAGACATTTGAAGGTTTATCTGACTTAATCCTAAGAGATAAAGTTTTGTCCTCCATTAATGGAGATGTTTTATCCTTTTTGCAGGAAAGAAAACCAGATAAGTTGTCTGTTTGTGAAACATTGGGGAGACAATATCAAGTCGCACACCCAAACGAGAATTTAAGTAAGGATAACATTAGGGATTCTCTGCCAGCAGCTTCAGCTAGAGTGATGAACTATAACAATGCTAGGCTAAGATCCAAAAGCAGTGACAGGAATTATAGATTCAATCAAAACGCTCAATATGGCAACAATAGAGGCAAATATAACTTTAATAAGAAATCTCAACAGCCTCAGAGATATGATAACTACAATAATAACAATGATTATTATGGACCTCAGTCATCAAACAGATATAATGATTACCAAAATAGAGGAGGTTATAATGCAAATCAAACAGAGATAATAGGTCATTCCACAGGAAAAATGACAATTACTCAAACAATAGAGGTTCTTTTCAGAACAATAATTATTGACAGGCAAGAAACCCAGAACGTGTTAATGCTGTCATGGAGGTCAGTAGCAATAATGCAAACCAAAACAATGTGCCTATTGCTCATGCAAATGCTTGCAATGTTGATTTAGCAAATAGTACTAACTGTACTCATTGCAGTTCTTTGTTTCAGCCACAGAGAGTACCGAGACTTTTGTGTGAACACCCTTTGCCTGTTATGTCATCTGTTGAAAACACAGGTTCCATGGTACTGGATAAGGGTTTTGTAAATAATAAATTAGTGTCACTGTTGCGTGATACAGGTGCAACTACTATTGGGATACAAAGATCAATGGTGGACCCATCAGATTACATAGGAAAGGAAGTTAAGTGTATTACTTTTGGTGGAACGGTGGAATACGATCCTACAGCGGAAGTATTTCTGGATACACCATATTTTACTGGTAGAGTGCTTGCATGTTTATTAAATAAACCTATCGCTGGCATTATACTTGGAAACATCCCAGGGATCCATGAATGTTCCAGACAAGACATTGAGAAGTGGGAGAAAGAGCACTTAATAATGGCTAATGCTGTTACTACCAGAGCTCAAGCTCGTAAGGAAAGGTTCATTCATATTGGTGATGATATTATGTTAGAGGAAATTATCAATGATGATGAACACACAAATGAGTGATGATAATGATGACATTGATAATGATGAGGGTATTGAAGATGATAATACTACTCTTGTTGATGAAGATGATTATTTACAAATTGAATTGATTGAGAAAGAATCTTTCATTCAAAGACAAAAAGATGACTCTATAAGAAATTTTTTAAGTTGGTTACATCAAGTAAGGTAATTACTGATGATAAGGCTAAACATTGGTATACCTTACACAAGGATATTTTGGTGAGGAATTTTCAAGATGTTGATTCTGTTTAGAAACAAATAATGGTACCTATTTGTTTTAGACCAGTGGTGCTACGACATGCACATGATATAAATGCTGCGGGTCATTTGGGTATTGCAAGGACTAAACAGAGAGTTTTGTCTCATTTTTTTGGCCAGGTGTGACCAAAGATGTAACGGTCTTTTGTCGCACTTGTTTAGTTTGCCAGAGTGTTACAACTAACAGGCCTGGTCATAACGCACCCATTCAAGCAGCAGACATATCCTTGCGTCCTTTCGCAAAGATGTCTATTGACCTTATCGGTCCTATCAAAGTCACTTCAGCTAGGGGTCATAAATATGTATTAACTTATATCGATATGTGTACTCGTTGGCCCGAGGCTATTCCATTGAAAAAAAAATTCCAGTGACGATATAGCGGATGCGCTATTTTTAGTTTTCACCATACTGGGTTTTCCCGAAAACATACAGTCTGATAATGGATCGCAATTTGTTTCTGATGCCATGAAAAAAGTAATGAACATGTTTGGAATTGATAGATCACTAAGTTCATTATATCACGCTCAAGCGTGTGGGAAGGTAGAAAGATGTAATAGGACTTTAAAGCAAATGCTTGATAGAATTACAGCTAAATATCCGCAAGATTGGGATCGTATATTACCAGCTGTGCTCTTCGCGTACTGAGAAATTCCCAATTCTAGTACCGGGTTTTCTCCTTTTGAGTTAGTCTATGGTGCTAAGCCATGTGGTCCCATGGTTATATTAAAAAAACTACTCATTGGTACTAATATGGACGAGGAAGTTCAATCCTCTTATCAATATGTCGTAAATTTAAGGCAAAAGATTATTAACGCATGCCAGATAGCAGTGCAGTCATTGGAAAGGGCAAAATCAAAGGCTCGACTGTTTTTTAATAAAAACAGGAAACTCTGTCAATTATGGCCAGGAGACGAAGCTTTTGTATTGCTTCCAAACAAGGAAAATAGATTGTTGATTTCTTGGAAAGGTCCTTACAAAATCTTAAACAAATTATCAGATGTCGACTATGTTGTAGATGTGAAAGGAAAAGAAAAAAATTTTCACAGTAATATGTTACATCAGTTTCATACTAGACAACCACATCTACGTCCTATCTTTGAAGCTATTGACGAATCTATTGATCGTCGTTCTTCCTTGGCAGTAATTCAGGAGGAAACTTCGGACTTTGCTGATGATGGTGAACCTATGCTATCATTACCTGATATTCATCTGTTGGCGACTGAATCTTGGAAAGATGTTTCCATTGATATTACTTTGAATTCTAATCAGAAGGATCAGATTTCTAACTTATTACAATCTTTTTCAGATGTGCTCACGGATATTCCTGGGCATACTGATGTTATTCAACATGATATCATGTTAACGGATTTTAGGCTTATTAAACTAAAACCGTATCCTATTCCAATTCATTTGCAATCTCAGGTGCAAGATGAGATAAAACAGATGATTAAATTAAACATAATAGAACCATCCAATTCACCATATAGCTTTCCTATGGTGTTAATTAGGAAAAAGGACAAATCTATAAGAATTTGTATTGATTTTAGACGGTTAAACGCGGTGTCCATCCGAGATGCGGAACCTCTTCCCATTCTTGGATCACTTCTTGACAGACTATCTACTGCCACTTTCTTCACTAAGTTTGACTTATCAAAGGGATATTGGCAGGTTCCTTTATCTGACAAATCTAAACCGTATACAGCTTTCGCTACACCTTGAGGTTTGTTTCAATTTAATTATATGTCTGTTGGTCTTGTTAATGCTCCTGCGATGTTTGTACGCATGATGCGGAGACTATTTTCTGATCGTGAGGATTTGATTACCTACATAGATGATATCTGTTTATTCCACCAGTCTTGAAATGATCATATCAACGATATTCATTCTTTATTAGATACCTTATGATACCATAATATTACAGCTCGACCTTCTAAGACGAAAATAGGTTTTTCTGAAATTACCTTTCTCGGTCACAAGGTTGGAGGGGGAGTCTTAAAACCTAAAGATTCTACGGTTTCCAAAATTCTTAATCTAGATATCCCTCGAACAAAAAAACAAGTTCGAAGCTTTTTGGGTCTAATAAATTTTTACAGGCGATTTTTACCAAATTTTTCTGATTTAACTTCAGTGTTGTCCACGTTGTTGAAGAAAGATGCGGCAAAGAAAGTAATTTGGACGCATGCGTGTGATGATGCATTGAACGTGATTAAGTATGCCTTTTCTAGATCGCCTATATTACGTTTGCCTGATATTCGATTCCCTTTCATTCTCAGAGTTGACGCCAGCAATGTCGGAATAGGGGGAACACTAATGCAAGAGTTTGAAGGCCACATGCATCTTATTATGTATGTGAGTAGAAAGCTAACCCCCACACAGCAAAAGTACCCAATTGTGGAGAGGGAGCTTCTCGCTATTGTGTTTGCCTTCAAGAAACTTTAAAGATACCTCTTGGGAGCTCACTTTACTCTTGAGACTGATCAACGAGCCTTGGGTTACTTAGACAGCTCGTTTTACTAATCCAAAAGCAGCTAGAGCCAGCCTGGCCTTACAACCATATGATTACAGCATTAGATCAATAAAAAGCACATGATGATGATTATTGATGGATCACTTCATGGTGTGTAACATATCATTCTACTTTGGACATTGCATAGACAAATCATACATCAAGCTTCAGATGCACATTTCAACTACTATTTGTCAAGAAAAGAATTTGTACAAATGTTTCGATTGATTCAGTTCAGAACAGTTTTTGAAATACACACATTAACACTCAAGAAAGTTTATGCTGTCTATCAAGGGAGACAACTATGAAATGAAACTCTTACCAGGATTTCAAGGGAATTAATCATGAGATTTTACACGCAACTTTTCTTTGTTATTTTGCTTCATAGTGCGCGGACTTATGGATTTATTGTCGCATACTATTAAAGAGACAACAATCATGGACACATTCAAGATGGAATTTCTACATGAAACTTCAAGCACTATATGATTGTGTGCACGGATTGGACTTGACTTTATTGAAAAGGATAGCTTTTTTCCATACAGGAGTGGAAAGGACATATTAACTTACTATATTAAGTAACTTTTCAACACAAAAGAATATTACTTGGACACTTATAAGTGATATTAAGGCACTTTGTACGCTATTATAATATTAATTTGGGATTCGTTGTTCATATTATGTATATGATACAATTTGACATACCATTCACTACCACACAATACTTTATGTATTTGACAATGTGTAACAGTCAAACATTTTGTGTGTGTCAAGTGTCTGTCTTACGTCTTCTGTTATTGAATAAGATTATTATATACACTTAGCATTAATGTTAATTTGAAGTGACATTAATTGACTAGGTAACATGACAATGAACAGTAGGTGTTCTCTGACAGACGGAAGTGTGAGAATGCATGGAATATTATCATTATTTATGTTATATGTTAACTGACGTTTGCTAAAGTACCTTATTACAATGTTAATTTGCTTTGAGCTGTTCGTAGACAGTGGTATTAGCATTTCATGCTGGTTTTCCACACCTCGTGTGTTAAATTGCCTACATTACGGCACCAACATAGATCTATGCATGGTCATAGCAACAGTGACATGTAATGTTACCTTTTGCTCACCTTAGTGGTGTTTTCTCATATAGCAATAAAGTCAACTGCGTTGCCATTATTAGCCGGAAAGGGGGGGGTGGGGGGGGGGGGGGGGGGGGGGGGTAGGGGGGGGGGGGGGGGGGGGGGGGTGGGGGGGGGGGGGGGGGGGGGGGGGGGTGGGGGGGGGGGGGGGGGGGGGGGGGGGGGGGGGGGGGGAGTAGTTGTTATGAGTAAAATCATAACAGGCTTTATCGCACTCGACATGGTTTGTATACTTACTTCCTTGTTGATATTGCATTGCCCGGACTACTCCGGAAGTACGTCATATAGTCTGCTAATAATGAGCAGACGATTCTTTGCCGGTTTTACATGGAAAATTTGAGCTGGGAGTCGCTCTCTTTTGATGTGTATTCACTGTGTGTGAAAGACGTGTTTTAGACGAGCTCCAGAAAGTGTACTCTTGTGATAGAGACTTTGTGAAATTATATCAGCTAGGTCGTCCTACAGATGGAGTCTATGCTTGATAATATTGTATTGGACAAGCGAATGCTGAGATGAATGAAGTGAGTGTGGAACTATTACATTAAAAGATTTCAGCAATATGTCGCAGACATCTTGTCCTTAGTCTACGTGACGATAGACATGTTTCATGGACTGGTTAGTGATTGCCATTGAATATTATATGGATGCAATTTATAAGGAGCTTCGTTCTGTAATAAAATATGAATATTGTTCTTCACGTCAAACTGGCATTATGGAGTTTTATGACTGTTGAAGACTACTTGCACGTTTTCTAAGGCTGTTAAAAAGTTGGACTTATAGGCCTGACATAAAATTATACCCTAGACAAACTGAAAGCAAAGATCCTGCGAACTGATGACTTTAAATGAACTTGGAGGAGGGAGAAGTTGGACCAGACTAACCACCCAATATTCTATACCTCTACAGGTATGCATATCACCCTACCCCCACAAACCCGGGGGGGGGGGATGATAGAGAAGCTTGTCAAGTGGGAACATGAAATATTTGGTACATTAACTACAATATCATATCAACAGTGACTTCTCATTCTTGTTCCACTGGCACTTCTCTGGTCCTGCCATCAACTCCATACTGGTGACCTTGTCATAACATTTCAATCCTTCTATTCTACGCTAGCATCCATGTCTGAAGTCTGAAGCTTTTTGGTTGTTGTTTTTGTTATTCTCCATGTTTCAGGGCCATACAATAGGACTGACATGGCATTTGAGTTGAAGATTCTTACTTTTGTGTCAGACGACTTCTCTTGATCTCCATATATTCTCCAATCCACAGCTTTATTTTTAACTGACGCAACTACTTTTTGTAAGTAGTAGTAGAGAAGAAAATAAAAAGTAGATTGGAGAACGAATGACGAGTCCATTTCTCAATCAAAGCCACAGCAAGAAATAAACTGGAAGCTTAACAAGGGGGAAAGGAAATGCTGACTGATAGCCAGGGTGGCAAGAGGACCAAAACAGGTTGCCTGTTCTATACAACTTTTGCAGTGATTGCGTAGCGTTTTCAACCAGTTTTTTTTTTTAATGAACAATACTCTTCTTTTCATTGTTGTACTTGGCACCGATTTACTTTTCCACTTCTGTCATTTTCATGCCTTGTTCCCAGCAAGAAGACAGAGCTAATATGAGCTTTTATGTGTTTGATAATTTTTAAACTGTTAATTACACGCTATGCTTTCATATTCTTTCAAAATTCACAGAATGGCAGAGTGGTTTCTAAAGTATGAGTGTGTCTGCAGATGCCAAGAGCAGTACCTACAGCAGATTAAGGATCTCCGCCAACAATTTCAAACCCATGACAGCGACAGAGTAAACGCATCCAGATACCGTGACGAGCGAACAATTGGTACTAAAACTGGTTTCTTCTGGAGACCTTCGCAAACACCCCTAACCAAACCAAACAACAGAACCTCAAACACTGCGTGTGTCCTGCATCCCCAGAAAAAAAGCGAGATTTCCAGTGTCTACAAAGACTCCTGGCAAGCTTCAGATGTTTCTAAGTGGGACGCTACAGACTTTCTGATGGCACAGAAATACACCAACGCAAGCATTCATGCAACAAAGAATGTAACAGAATCCAGCAAGCTCCCACAAATTGTGAGGTTTGAAAGAAACAAGACAGACTATGAACCAATTGAGCACACAGCCAAAAGAAATAAGCTGAATTTCAGCAAATACTTCACTGAGGGTAAAAGCCATGGACAAGAATAACATCTAGGGCAGGGGTCGATAAACCTCAGAAAATCGATTGGGGGTCGATAATTTTGGGGCTAAAATCACCTCGAAAAATTAAGGGAAGAGTTTCAAGTACTTTTCGAGGACCTGGAGAAAATGCCTGTACCTGGCTGAATTGTTTATAGACATAGAAAATGTAGTCAGTGAATCTCACCTAAAGATAAACTCATTGATATGTGTGTGGGTCTCGAAGCTAAATCAATGTTCAAGATTAAAAGCCTCAGTGACTATTGGAGCAATGTAAATACTGCTACAAAATACCCCAAGCTGTGTGCAGTATCTGCGCCGCTTCTACTTATCATATATGGTTGTTCCCAAATAGTTGAAGCTGGTTTTAGCTAAACAAAAGGTGTTTTTTTTTCAAGCAAAGGAACAGACTGAACCTGGAAGAGTGTGGTGACTTATGGCTAAAACTGACCAAATCTCCAACCAAGTATCAATACCCTTGTTAATGCTCATCAGCCACATGCTTCCCATTAATGAATTTAACCAATTCAATATAAATATAATATTAATTTATTGTGCCACTTCTTTATTTTATTTATTCATTTTTGCCTGGGGTCAATTAAGGATTCCAAGGAGGGGTCAAACTAAAAAATATTTGCATATATACCTTGTATATACATACATATATATATACATACATATACAAACATGTATCACTATTTCCCTTTTTCGCTCCTTATGAAGTTAATCTCTTTACAAGCAGCCAGCATCAAAGCACGTATGTGTTCTTGTACAGTGGTTTCTGCAGCAATTTGTTTTACCCGATGAGGTTGCCAGCCACATGCACAACCTCATATTAGATGCCCCTTATGACAATCCTGAAGAAATATGAGTCAAGTTCTTTCATTGTCTCTTCAGACACCCGTGGAAACTACATGGGGACACAGAAATAAAGGTCAAGTTCCAGGAAACTACATGGGGACACAAAGTTCTATTCATTGTCTCTTCAGACACCCCTGCCCATGGGGACACAGAAATATGACAAATTCTTTCATTGTCTCTTCAGACAGGAATATACACATATATTCTAATTTTTAGTTTGGCTTTTCCATTCTGACTTCTTCACTGTTCCAAGCTGATACGTCTCTCTTCCACAAACTGTATGTTCTCATTCTGGTCCAAGATTACTTCTCTTCAGCATTGACTATCCCCAGATCCATTTCTATGCTTTCCACTCATCTTCTTACATGCTACCTTGGTCTTATACTCTCACACTTTTCAACTACAGAGATCACCCAGAGGCAGATAATAACAGAAGTATACTGTATTCTGCTCCATGAAGTGACCAGAGTATCATACAAACCAAGACATAATTCGACTACTACCATCTCAAGTATGCTGTAAGAATTGACTAACATGAGACTATGCACGGGGCTGGCAACCTAATCATATAAAACAAACTGCTACAGATAATACCAACAATTTTGAAATATTTCCCAATGCAATGAAAGCCACTCTTGCCTTCTGTATCATTTTGATTTTTTTTTTTTTTTTTAATATTAAAAACTATGGGAACAAAAGAATTTAAGCCCTACTTAAGAACTATATGAATGTTTGGTAAAACATACCTGAACAGGTAAATGTCCTTTTATTTCAACCCTTTAACTGTAACATAACAGAAGTAACTGACAATTTCAGTTCAATCAGTAAAGTGTATTCTTCTCCTTTCTGAATACTAGAATATGAATTTGCCTTAATTTCTAAAGAAGAAAAAATATGTAAACAAATCAGAATTAAGCTATTCAATCATTAAAATTCTCTGAATATGATGAAATAATTCAAGTATTGTCCGGTGAAGTATTTCCAGGGGTCACTGAAGAGACAAATAAAGAACAGGACTACTGCACCCTCAGGCATGTCGTAGACAGCAAACTAATATCAGGGTGTCAATGTGGCTGGCAACATCATTTAAAACAACTGCTGCAGGAGCATGTGAATGCCTGGTGCAGGCTTCCTGTGAGGGGACCAGCTACAGTGAGGGGATCCATGCTCCAAAAAAAGTGTAAAGTAAAATGAATGCAAGTTTTCAGGGTTTCCACAATCTCAAACTGTCAAAATCTTGAACATTGATTTAGCTTCGAGACCCACACACATATCAATGAGTTTATCTTTAGGTGAGATTCACTGACTGCATTTTCTATGTCTATAAACAATTCAGCCAGGTACAGGCATTTTCTCCAGGTCCTCGAAAAGTACTTGAAACTCTTCCCTTAATTTTCCGAGGTGATTTTAGCCCCAAAATTATCGACCCCCAATCGATTTTCTGAGGTTTATCGGCCCCTGCCCTAGATGTTATTCTTGTCCATGGCTTTTACCCTCAGTGAAGTATTTGCTGAAATTCAGCTTATTTCTTTTGGCTATGTGCTCAATTGGTTCATAGTCTGTCTTGTTTCTTTCAAACCTCACAATTTGTGGGAGCTTGCTGGATTCTGTTACATTCTTTGTTGCGTGAATGCTTGCTTTGGTGTATTTCTGTGCCATCAGAAAGTCTGTAGCGTCCCACTTAGAAACATCTGAAGCTTGCCAGGAGTCTTTGTAGACACTGGAAATCTCGCTTTTTTTCTGGGGATGCAGGACACACGCAGTGTTTGAGGTTCTGTTGTTTGGTTTGGTTAGGGGTGTTTGCGAAGGTCTCCAGAAGAAACCAGTTTTAGTACCAATTGTTCGCTCGTCGCGTTATCTGGATGCGTTTACTCTGTCGCTGTCATGGGTTTGAAATTGTTGGCGGAGATCCTTAATCTGCTGTAGGTACTGCTCTTGGCATCTGCAGACACACTCATACTTTAGAAACCACTCTGCCATTCTGTGAATTTTGAAAGAATATGAAAGCATAGCGTGTAATTAACAGTTTAAAAATTATCAAACACATAAAAGCTCATATTAGCTCTGTCTTCTTGCTGGGAACAAGGCATGAAAATGACAGAAGTGGAAAAGTAAATCGGTGCCAAGTACAACAATGAAAAGAAGAGTATTGTTCATTAAAAAAAAAACTGGTTGAAAACGCTACGCAATCACTGCAAAAGTTGTATAGAACAGGCAACCTGTTTTGGTCCTCTTGCCACCCTGGCTATCAGTCAACGTTTCCTTTCCCCCTTGTTAAGCTTCCAGTTTATTTCTTGCTGTGGCTTTGATTGAGAAATGGACTCGTCATTCGTTCTCCAATCTACTTTTTATTTTCTTCTCTACTACTACTTACAAAAAGTAGTTGCGTCAGTTAAAAATAAAGCTGTGGATTGGAGAATATATGGAGATCAATAGAAGTCGTCTGACACAAAAGTAAGAATCTTCAACTCATATGTCATGTCAGTCCTATTGTATGGCCCTGAAACATGGAGAATAACAAAACCAACAACCAAAAAGCTTCAGACTTCAGACATGGATGCTAGCGTAGAATAGAAGGATTGAAATTTTATGACAAGGTCACCAGTATGGAGTTGATGGCAGGACCAGAGAAGTGCCAGTGGAACAAGAAGTCGCTTTGGATATGATATTGTAGTTAATGTAAAAAATATTTCACGTTCCCATTTGACAAGCTTCTCTACCATCTCTCTCTTCCCCCCCCCCCCCCCCGGTTTGTGGGGGTAGGGTGATATGCATACCTGTAGAGGTATAGAATAGTGGGTGGTTAGTCTGGTCCAACTTCTCCCTCCTCCGAGTTCATTTAAAGTCATCAGTTCGCAGGATCTTTGCTTCCAGTTTGACTAGGGTATAATTTTATGTCAGGCCTATAAGTCCAACTTTTTAACAGCCTTAGAAAACGTGCAAGTAGTCTTCAACAGTCATAAAACTCCATAATGCCAGTTTGACGTGAAGAACAATATTCATATTTTATTACAGAACGAAGCTCCTTATAAATTGCATCCATATAATATTCAATGGCAATCACTAGCCAGTCCATGAAACACGTCTATCGTCACGTAGACTAAGGACAAGATGTCTGCGACATATTGCTGAAATCTTTTAATATAATAGTTCCACACTCACTTCATTCATCTCAGCATTCGCTTGTCCAATACAATATTATCAAGCATAGACTCCATCTGTAGCTGATATAATTTCACAAAGTCTCTATCACAAGAGTACACTTTCTGGAGCTCGTCTAAAACACGTCTTTCACACACAGTGAATACATATCAAAAGTGTATTCTTCTCCTTTCTGAATACTAGAATATGAATTTGCCTTAATTTCTAAAGAAGAAAAAATATGTAAACAAATCAGTATTAAGCTATTCAATCATTAAAATTCTCTGAATATGATGAAATAATTCAAGTATTGTCCGGTGAAGTATTTCCAGGGGTCACTGAAGAGACAAATAAAGAACAGGACTACTGCACCCTCAGGCATGTCGTAGACAGCAACTAATATCAGGGTGTCAATGTGGCTGGCAACATCATTTAAAACAACTGCTGCAGGAGCATGTGAATGCCTGGTGCAGGCTTCCTGTGAGGGGACCAGCTACAGTGAGGGGATCCATGCTCCAAAAAAAGTGTAAAGTAAAATGAATGCAAGTTTTCAGGGTTTCCACAATCTCAAATTGTCAAAGGGGACCCAAAGATGCAGCAATAGAGAATGCAGTCAGCGACCCATAGCTTGACTGCTTGCATCAGAGTCAGCGAACCAGAGCTGACTAAGACCCTACTCCACCTCCACGTGGTGGTCCTGGAAACAGTCTGCATCACTGCAGTCTGGCTGAGCGAGTAGGGATCGCAGAGGGAAGGCAAACCCGTTCCCAAAAACTGCCGTGCTGAAGTCGGATGTGTCGACCGAAAGGTGCAGATATCACAGCTCCGGCGTAAACAGACACAACGCAACCAACGTCCTTTTCAGGACGAACGACGAAGAAGAAGAAGAAATTGTCAAAGTGGTTTTCATTCTTGTTCAATGCTTGCTTCATGGATACTTACAGACCTTAAGGGACAGGGCAGCATTTTCAGCCAAAGTTAATACAAATATGACAGCTAGGATGAGTCTATTTTCTGATAAACAAGACTGTCTAAAAGGCTGCAATTTGACTTACTCTCCACTGCCTTTTCAAACGTGCCACATCAGATTTATGATATCTTCTTAACATATATAAAATTCTGCCACATTTTTTTTCTGTTTTTAAACGTCCTACAGCTTGGGATATACTAAAGATATCAAACAGTCTATTTTGAAAAACAACAATTGTGAGCTTTCAATTCAAATTTAATGCGCATATCTCAATAAATAAAAAAGCAATTAAATAATTTTAAAAAGCCTTAATGAACTGAAATATTGCATTAAAATTAAATGTGGCTGCAATTTCCATGGTAACCATTAGCTCTGTACGGCTTTTATTTGATTTATATATTTAGAATAAAGGCATGCCACTCTTGTTTTCTGTACAAAAGTTTAAATTACTGTGATAATGCCAACCGGCATTTACCATTATCAAATTTTTGCACCCCAATTATCATGTTACAAGAGGTTTTACTGTATCCATTATCTTCTTACACACATTTACATGGGCAGAACTTGAACTTTACTTACTATAGTAAGCCACTGTGAAACTCTCTTATGTTGATAAGACAGCAATTCAACTCAAAGCCATCTCACAGTATAAATTATTTATTTTTTTATAAATATTTTAGTATCCTAATGCAAAACCACTTCACTCATCTGCTGTTCACAGCTTTCTCTAAAAACCAAGGGGAAAAAAACAACTCATTATAATTGTTATCAAATGTTTTCAAACAAACCCTCGATGTAATGTGTAAAGATTTCCAAAATAAATGCTTGCTGAGTCAAGGATGTCCTGCCAATAAGAAATTATCTCTAACTGCGGGTGTTCCACTTGCTTTATAATTATCACAACTGCGTATTGCCCGCCCCATCCACCATACCAGTCGCCAGACTGCAAACCCCACATCAGTTAGTTTCTGAAAAATGTGCTTGGCTCTGATTACTGTGCTGAACTGTAACTTGGTTTACTTTACTTGACATAATGTTCTTGAAATAAGTACAGCCCTGACTAGATCTCTTCAACTGGATTTAGTCTTGGGCCAGTTGTTCAATCTGCTTCCCACTGAACATCCAACTCCACTGTATATTGTACATGACTGTAAGAGCGTATCTTCATAGACATTTCAACATGAATCCCGATGATGATGGCAATCTTTTTATTTCTCTGGGAGTCTATATTGTTTTAGTATTTGCTACTGAAACCAGCATAAATATATTTAAGCATAACAGACATTTTGTTTGCCTGTTAAATCAACAGTTTACCATACTGTTACATCAGTACATTTTAAAAACCAGATACTGTATTTAAATCTTATATGCTTATATGCCTTAATTTCACAACTGGTCTTTACAAGTCATGCAAAGCAAGGCATCACTGACAGTTCTTAGTGAGTTCTCCATTATCATCTAGGGCAGAAGAATGCCCAAGATATGATAAACAACATAAGTGTTTTCATCAACCACATAAGGGGCAGAGTGGAGCACACCATATTTTTCAGTTACATGCATAATGTAACATTTCCAGAGAACAATGCTGCAGATTTAGCTTCTATAATAATAAGTTATTTTAGAGAAGCATACAATTTATATTAACTTTAAAATCAACCTGGAATATTATAATAATAGCTACTTTTGTGAAATTTTTCAGATTACAGATCAACTGTAATTTCTATTCAAACATAAATATAAAACTCTAACAGGTAAAACAACGTAAAATAAAGTGTTGACCTATTTATCAATATTTCATTCATACAAATGTGCATCTCTAAATCCTAGGGATCATTATCAATGTCAAAGATGAGAAACAGGAGCACTCCACAGCTTCCTCTACTTTTGTCCACTAATGACATGGAGCCCTAATCTCACTAATCAACAACTGAATATTTATCTCCTAGATGTCCCTCCAAATCCTGACGCCGTTCTTGTACCTGAAGACCCTCCACTTGATGAAGATGAGACGAATGAGCAACAGTACCAAAACCAACCTGAATGACATAGATCACAGATGCAACTGTAATTTCTATACTAACATAAATGTCAAACTCTAAAAGGTAAAACAACGTAATAAAATGTTGACCTATTTATCAATATTTCATACATACAAATGAGCATCTCTAAATCCTAGGGATCATTATCAATGTCAAAGATGAGACACAGGAGCACTCCAAAGCTGCCTCTACTTTTGTCCACTAATGACATGAAGCCCTAATCTCACTAATCAACAACTGAATATTTATCTCCTAGATGTCCCTCCAAATCCTGATGCCGTTCTTGTACCTGAAGACCCTCCACTTGATGGAGATGAGAAGAATGAGCCAGTGGAATCACCTGAATGACCATAATTCTGGCCGAACCATGAACTTCTGGTCCTGTAAGCTGGGCTGTAGTTGTAATCATTGCCACGGCCAAGCATGTAACCTAACAGTCCACCAGTTGCTGCACCAGTCCAAAAGCCACCTCCAGTTCCACCAGTGGAGGCAGAAGTATAGCCAGTATGTGCAAAGCCTTGTGTTCCACAGCTGTCATATGATGGTGGTGGTGGTGTGTCTGAAACAAGAATCCGCAGAGTAATATATAATTTTTTTTTTTAAACTATATGCACAGGGATTGACGATATCGTCAACAAACTCAGAGAAGATGGAAATGGTCATGGTAAATTTTACAAATGCACTAAACAGATTTCTTCACATGGTCCTATGCTGAAACTCTACAGGAAAAAATAGGACAGGGAACGCCTTAGGAAAATGAGGTAGGAACATCCTGGAATGAAAATGAGTTGCCTAGCACAAGATTGGTATACATGAGAATATGAACAAATTATACTGTTGCACTATAATCCAGAAATGAAAGGGAAAAAAAAAGAGAATAAATATAAATAACAGTAGATTTGAAACAGTCCATGCCAATTCGAAAGCAAGAATTTAAAATCACTGACCAAGACCCTACTCCACCTCCACGTGGTGGTCCTGGAAACAAGCTGCATCACTGCAGTCTGGCTGAGAGAGTAGGGATTGAAGAGGGAAGGCAAACCCGGTTCCAAAAAATGCTGTGCTGAAGTCGGATGTGTTGGCCAAAAGGCGCAGATATCGCAGCTCTGCTGTAAACAGACACAACGCAACCAACGTCCTTTTCAGGATGAACGAGGAAGAAGAAATAGTTGAGACAAGAGTTGATTGTCCCTTGTGGAGGAATGTAGTCACTTCGAGATATGAGTACCCTCTCAGGGTTCTGGAATTTTTGATCACATAGGTGAACGAATGTTCATGTGGGGTAAGTTAAACAAAAAGACAGAGCAACACAGTGTGCAGGGGTCTTTTTGGTCGAGTTCTCAATAAGTGAAGACAATGTAACACAGCAGTAGTTGTCACCTTGCAATTTTCATGCACGAGCGAATCTGTGGAAACAGATATCATCTCAACTCCTTTGTTAATACTCAAGATATGAATTCAAGAGCAGACACAAGTGTTTATTTAGCATGCAGCAGAAGTTAATTGTGAAATTTTTTGGACAGGGATGTCCAAAATATGTTGAAGTTATGTGCTGAAACATTTATAAACTGTTATGCCTCATGTAGCAAAGATAGACTTTCAAGTATAGCAGTAATGTCAGTGCTAAGAACCAATGAATCATTTGAAGGATGTCAGCATTGAAAAAAATTAAGATTCCCTGGTGTCGACCGGTCATATGTAGACAGATAATTTCAAGCATCACAGAAAAACATTGAATTTAGTTTTATTATAGTTTAACAAGCAGAGTTCTAAATCACAAAGTAAACGAAACAAGTAATAACGTAGAAGTATATTAATTAAGAATTACCTATGACCAGTGACGTAAGCAGCAAGAATGTTGTTGGCTGAAAGATCCAGATTTACTTGTAAAGTTTGAATAGTTTTTTCTACTCATCACTGTACACATGTTAAAGATTTGGAAGTACCAATAAAATGATCAAAACCCACCCATCGAGGATTAACTGAATGCAGCGTCGATGTGCAGTGATGTCCTGTTAATGATTAGCAGACAAAGATGACAAGACAGCCAGGGTTATAAAGACTAGAAGCGAAGACGAACCTCCTATTACTGATCACTTGTAGTCTAAACAACAATCTGTGGAACCACCAATGTTCACACTTATAACTTTCAGCATGGCTAACCAAAAAGTCCTAGTTCCTTTCTTTTACTCTTCACTCCCAGTATGGCATGTGACCTTAAATCCTTCTCTAAAATGGATTCTGTTGTCAGCCAGTTGAAACCATTTCCCTCTGCTCACTCATTTCAATTAATTCGGGTTCCGTACTGAGTCCGTTACTGTGTCTTCCAGGCTCATTCCTGGGAAAATGTTAAATAAAACCATCCTTCAGAGGTCACAGACAGATACCTAACAGAACAAGTTGGTTGTCAACAAACAAACAAAAATTAAGATCCTGTACAGACCAAAAAGCTACACGCATAATAGTAGAACTGAGAGAGACTGACAAGGAATTTACCAGTGTACACTATGAAAAGGCCACCAGTTTAGATAGTGAATCACTGTGGAAACTGATGAGGTGCTATGGAGTATTAATAATGGAAACGTTGAGGCTTGAAATGCAGAGTTCTTCATGGAGAAGAACCTATCTTATCGATCACCCGTCTTCTTCTCATCTCTTGTTCCATTGGCACCTGTCTGGTTCTTGCGATCAATTCCACATTAGTGATCATGTCGTATCATTTCAATCCGTGTATTCTACTCAAGAACCCATTTGGTCAGGCGAGGAAAAGATCCTTGTGTTAGATAGGACATCTTCTTCTTGCGATCGCATCTTTGATGTTTACACCATCAGACGAGTTCTCATGATGAATTCGACTGTTGTTTGAAGTTCCTCTTTAGCTCCATATAGCTTTGAGTTTAGTGTTGAGTCATTGGGCCAGTATATCTTTCTTAACTGGTCATACAGAGGACAATCCTGTAGAACATGCTCAGCAGTTTGTTCGTTTAATCCACATGTGCACAGTGGTGAAGCAGACAATCGTAGCTTGTGCATGTGTTTATTCAGTTTGTTATGCCCTGTCCTGAGGCGAAAAATAGTTATATGTCCCTGCCGGTCGAGAGTGTGATAGTCGTCTTTGGGTTGGTTCTGTTCTCTTCTGATAGTCTGGATAGCTCTCTTTTTTCTCAAAGTATGTGACTTCATTATCTTCTTGTTCACATTCTCCTCCCTTTTTTGCAAGTTTATCTGCCTTTTCATTTCTGGGTACACCACAATGAGATGGTACCCACTGAAGTATGGTTCTCTTTTTGGCAGCTACCTTGTTTAGTTCATTTCTCAGATGCGGGAGTTTACCACCCTTGAGAGCTTGCAGGACAGACAGTGCATCTGTGAGGATGACTACCTGGTGGCAGTCAGAGTTGGTGTTATAAATCATATTTGCAGCTTGCTCCAGAGCTTGAACCTCAGCTGTATAGTTGGAACAGAATTTACCAGTGGGAATGTGCCTAGTCTCATAGTGGTTGTCAGGATATGAGATAAAGATACCGGCACCTCCATTCCTAACAGCATTAGTTGCTGATCCATCTGTATAGGCATGTATCCATGATTGATCAGGATAGCTTTCTTGGATCATACTCAATGTAGCAGTTCATTTTTGCAGATCATTATACTCACATCCACTTGTGAGATCACTGACTGATGTATTAATTTGGAGGGCATTGCTGGCCTGCTCCCATGGTACAGGGTATAGGGTGGGCTTCAATGGTGTTGTCTTCATGGATAGGTCTTCTTGATGCTGTCTTTTAAGTCTTTTTCCCCGATGCACAAAGCTGCTACACTTTAGACGTCCCAATGCCAGATCATCTAGTCTTGCCTTCATTGGGTGCGTTGGCATACTGTTGTACTTTTCCATCTGGATCATGGTTTTTGTGTCTCTTCTATGGGACAATGTCTGTAATCCAGCAACCTTCTGCATCTCTGATATTGGTGTAGTTTTCATGGCTCCTGTAATGAGCCTGAGAGCTTGATTTTGCACCTTGTCCAAAGACTGCAAATGTGAGTTAGCAGCTGATGACCATGCTGCTGAGCTAAACTCTAAGTGTGGTCTTATTACTCCATTATAAATCTTCTTTAGAGTTCGTTCATTTGCTCCCCAGTTGGTGCCTGCTAATTTTCTGAGTATGCCTAGTCGTCTTCGGGCCTTTCCTTCTGCATTTTCAATATGCTTATTCCATGTAAGCCTTTGGTCAAATGTCACCCCAAGATAGGTGGGGTAGCTTTCTTCCTTGATCACGGTTGTCCCTAGGTGTATGTTAGCTGCTTTGTCCTTGGGGGCGAGGGAGAACAGTGTTGTGGAGGTTTTTGTGGTAAAGTGGGATGTTAGAAATATTTATAGGGGACTTATTGTACTGACTGAGATCAGCTGTGAAGGTATCTATATCTAATAAGAGTAGTGTATTATAGATAACCTTACTTACTGCCACATATGTATACCTCAGTCAGAATTATTTTGGAATAGTGTGATGACTACGTTATATGTCTAGGGTATGTGTATGATGAAGTGTAAGTCATAACAACAACAGACAGATAAACAATTTAATTTATTCCACCACACTTGACAACACTGTGACACTCACATACATATAACACTCTAAGAGGATATCTTAAAGGAGTCACTGATAACTTTTCAAATAACAATATGTATTCAGTGCTGTCATGAATGTATATGTGTCCTGATTCAAATACAAAGGGAACCAGGAATCACAATCAATTTTAATTACAAGTTATATGTACAGAATTTATTAATATGATTCTTATAGTGACATATATTATTAATGGTATCCTATGTGTGTCAGTTGTGTAGTGGTAATATGAGGTAATACTGGTTTTGTTTTGTTCAAGCTCTGTTGGTATTTGTCATCATGACTTCAATAGTTTGTTTCTATTGGAACTAGTATTGGAGATGTTCTCAGTTCCTGGTATTAAAACAATTAAATTCCCCTTAATTTTAGTTTATAATGTCATTTTAAGATGGGGGTACATAATGTTGAGCTCCATGGCCACACTCTCTTATCTTGCGTGATGACTGCAGTAAAAGACTCCTCTGCTCGTTTACTTAAATGAGTTCTGGAGCCACCCCACTGGTTGCTATATGGACCAAGGAGTATGCTGTCCACCTCTGGCTTCAGCAAAGCTCTGACCAGGTGCTGCTCAATAACTTTAAGACCACGGTCCCTGAAACAAGAAGGTTGTACCTTCTACGTCAGAACTAATTTATACTCCATTTCTACACTGAGCACAATACATCACAAACATTGAGTTCAGAGCGTTAGGCCAACTGTCAGCTTCATCTGAAATACTTTATACCAGTATTTCCCTCCCTAATGGTTACTACGCCTCTGCAATTCCAGCATTATTTCTTTCTAGTTAATAATCTAGGTGTCAGTGTACTGTTTGGCCATTCCATGCAGTTTTACTTTCCTCCGACACCTTCTGTTCAGGCTGGAGCACTATAGGCTTTACATCATGTTCGCTACTGAACCACACATATATATATAGACATAATTTATCAATTTACATTCAATTTTCATTAAAAGATATTGAATATTTCAAGCTTACCACAATTCATGGAAATAATAATAAACAGTTTCGTTGACTGGCAATGAATATAGCACAACTCCGATCTGCCGATGTCCCAGGCTTTATTTTATAAAAAATATACACTGGTGCTCAACGCACTGCTTCTTAGTAGGTTTATTACAAGATGTGGCAATGAACAGACGCTCTGAATTGTGTATATTCGCAGCTCTACCCAATGACACCACGTCTACACATCTTTTCAAAAAAGTACCCCTTTCTCACGTTTCCCCTGACAACACAAGATAACATTTATACTCCGACCAATCGTGTTTAGTCTTTCATTTGTTGCGCTCCAATCAAATAGGAGTTAACATGGTAGGCTATTTCCGTAACGTAATGTTTCTTCAAACACGTTATAAAAAAATTTTATGAGCAGAAATGATTTCATGCTGTCAGGCACCCCCACTATTTTATTTTGGCCATAACTTGGTAATTCCTAGACTATTTGCGTAACGTTTTACATATTCTTTGTCAGCAAACCCTAAGGAACCCAAATATACGAATTTAATGGAGCCAATATGCATTTTCTTCTAGGATAGTCGTGCTGTCATGTTTTCAAACGTAAACCGGTATAATGTCATAATTCCCAATAAGCGTTTTTCAGGATTTTAAAACCTAACTCTGGTATGGGTAGTGAATTTTATCACTGTCGATTTGAAATAAAGTTAGTGCATGTGGCCTTACACGCTTGATGGCAGCAATTGTGTATCGCGCGACGCGTGTTTAGTGTTGCACGTGTCCCCGCTTTCTACCTCTCCCTTCTCGCTATCCTTTAGTCCATCTGTCTTTTAGTTACGCCGTGTATAAAATGGAATGAATGAAATATTAAATTTAGGTCATTGATCAGCTTGCGTATCTCAAGGTTTTTCCAAGAAATACAGTACACGTTTCATTGAAGAAAGCGTGCAGCGACACAGTAGGCTTTTACTATCAACGTGAAAGCGTTACAATTTGCCGACGAAGTAGAAAACAAGGGGGATTTTGAGTACAGTCATTGTGACAGCACTGTTCTTTACCATTCTTCTTTCCTTTTATTAAATTTATTTGTTATGCTTTGCATTTACGTTTTAATTTATATATGGGGATTAGAATAATTCACGACATCTCCCCTCTTAAAACAGACATTATATGTCAGTCCTTTATTCTATATACACATAGAGAAATTTATTATTATTTCTGGGGTTTACGGTGATTCTCATCACACGGATGGCGGCTTAAAAAATCCGCTCCCAAATTTGTTTTTCCAGATATATACTCAATGCTAAAATTATAGGGAGCCAAAAGCAAGGACCATCGGAGTAACCTAGAGTTCTCATGCCTAGCCTGGGCTAGAAACGATAAAGGTTTGTGATCCGTTTGCAACTTAAATGCCTTCCCATACAGATAAATATTGAATTTCTTTATTGCCCATATTACTGCAAGACATTCTTTTTAGCTAGTTGAGTAGTTGATTTCAGCTTTATTCAATTTTCTGCTAGCATATGCCACTGGGCTTAATTCCCCATCCAATGCATCTGATTTCTGTAGTAGAGTTGCACCCAACCCAATATTACTGGCATCCGTCCTTACTATGAATTCTTGACTTAAGTCAGGTAATTTCAAAATAGGTTTACTTGTGAGCTTTTCCTTCAATTCTTGGTAAGCCATTTCACATTGTGGTGTCCATGTAATGCGATCTGGATGTCCTTTACGTGTCAAATCAGTTAACGGTGCACATATGGAATTAAAGTTTTTGATATACTTCTGGTAGAACCCACATAATGAGACAAAGGATCTCACGTCCTTCTTGGTTTGTGGTCTCGGGGCTTTCTTTAGTTTCTCTAAATTCTTTGGGTCAGGGGTCATGTTTCCCTGATAAACTGTGTGTCCCAAAAATTCCAATTCTTTACATCCAACGCAACATTTGGTTGGTCGGGCTGTTAAATTTGCTTCCCTAAGTCGATCAAACAGCATCTTCAGAGAGTCAATGTGTTCCTCAAATGTTTCTGTTGCTATAAGGATATCATCCATGAAATTTGTTATACATGGATTATTCAGAGGGTCCAATAATTTTCTCATCATTCTAGAGAAGACACTAGGCGCATTCTTCAATCCAAATGGCAATCTATTAAACTCATAGTGTCCTTCTGAGGTACTAAAAGCTAGGTATGGTCTAACCTCAGGCTTTACTGGAATCTGATAGTATCCTTTACTCAGATCCACTTTTGAGAAATATTTAGCTTTATTTAGTCTGGCAAACAGCTGATTTGTATCCGGCAATGGATCCACCTGTCCTTCTGTAATAGCATTCAGTCTCCTGTAATCTATACAGAGTCTATGTTCTCCAGAGGGCTTCCTTAAGAGTACAACACCGGAACTATATGAGGATTCACTGTGCGAAATAATTCCTTCCTTCAACAGATAGTCTATCTCTTCCTTCAAAGCTTTCTCCTTAGCAAACGGAATCGAATATGGTTTCATACAGACAGGTGTGGGGTCTATCAGTTTCATATCATATTCCAATAGGTTTGTATGCCCTGGTCGGTCTGTTAACACCTCTGCATGATTATTTAGAACCTGTTGCACTCTCTCTTTCTGAGTTTTTGTTAAATGAGTACTGATTTTCACCTGTGCTGCTGTCTCACAGGGGTGTAATGGATATTCAAATGATGAAAGTGGTTCCTTTTTCATCTCCATGGCGATGGACAAGGTCAACAAGTGTGTCTCTTCCTGATGTTCTCTTTCCAAATATTTCTTCAGGAGATTCACATGATAGATTTTTTCTTTCCCCTTCTTATCTATCTTATAATTTGTTCTAGACACCTTCTCTAAAACTGTATATGGACCTTGCCATCCAATCTGTAACTTATTCTGACTCCCGGGGAGAAGAAGCAGTACCTTCTCTCCCACAGCCAAATCTCTGTCTTTCGCCTTCCTGTTATAATAGGCAGCATGTTTCTTCCTGGCTTGTTTCAAATTTTCATTGGCAAGTTTCCAGCCAGTTTTTAAACGAGTGGTCAGCTCATTCACATATTGGTATGAAGATGTAATGTTTTCCTCTGCCTTTTCATCAGTCCACGTTCTTAACAAAGCTTCGAGTGGACCTTTTATTGGCCTTCCAAACAATAATGTTGCCGGGGCCATACCGGTTGAACTATGGGGTACCTCCCGATAAGCAAAGAGGGCGGCGTGCAGGTACTGGTCCCATGTATCTGGTTTTTCGTGTGCCAACTTTCTCAGGATCGACATCAACGTGCCGTTAAATCTTTCCACTTGGCCGTTCCCTTGGGGATGGTACACACTACAATGGAAGTGTTTGGCCTGGAAGATCCTGAAAACTTCTTCAGTTAGTTTCCCCTTGAACTGAGAGCCATTATCAGTCAAGATTTGATTGGGAAAGCCTAACCTTGTGAAAATTGTGAGCAATGCCTCTGCCACATGTTTAGAATCAATCGATGACAGGGCTACTGCCTCTCCCCACATAGAACAAGTGTCCACCAGAGTCAGAATGTAGCTGTTCCTTCTCTTGGTTCGGGTGAGAGGTCCCACAAGATCCACGGCAACTCTCTCAAAGGGTGTTCCCACTATGGGCATTTCCCCCAGAGTTGCTGGTGCAGTCCAATGTTTAGGTGCTACTCGTTGGCACTCTGGACAGGATTTTACATATCGTTTGATATCTTCAGTTATTCCTGGCCAGAAATAATGACAAGCTATTCGCTGTCCTGTTGCGCTGATTCCCATATGACCACTGAAGGGAATCGCATGCCCTAGTTCCAACACTTTAGTCCTATATGAAGTGGGAAGGACCAGCTGTCCGTGACCATTGGATTCAGATCCAGCCTTCCTATATATCAGTTTGTTCTTCATATAAAACTCTCCCTTGCCTGGAGGTGTATGAGATTTGGGCAACTTCTTGAAACATGGCTTGAGTGTTTTGTCCTCAGCCTGTGCCTTCCTCATCTCATCTGGGTGAGTATTTATTGGATTATCCTCCTCCTTTTTAGACTGTGATCTGGTCTGCACTGTTGCCAATATCACAGGTCTCTTGGGATTCCCCAAGAAGACATATCTACACCCCAATATCAGAGGGTAGATTGGCTCATTTATCACTGCTGCTTTTATGATTCCTTCCACATATCGCGTTTTCACTTTTATTCGGGCGACGGGAAGTGTCATGGTAGCTACATCCTTGGTTGCAGTTTGAATCTCCACTGTTTCTGTGGTGTATTGATCGGCCTGCACCAGGTGAGAACTCACAACGGAATCGTAATCTAAACCGGTATCATATAAACACCTTATAGTGACACCATTACAGATGACATCTTCACACACTGGGGGGTGGTATGGTTCCTGTAGTTCTTCAGGTTTGACCTTCTTTTCCTTTTTCCCCGATGTCATAGCAGCACAATGAGGAGGTTTCCTTCTACAATGGTCAGTGTCATGATTGTTCATCTTACAATTTTTACACCACCTTTTTCCTTGGTTGTAAGATTTTCTTTCATCATATTTCCTTTCATCGAATTGTGGGGTTTTATTTTTATTTTCATACCGTGGCCTATCAAACTGGTGCTTACCTTTGTTTTGATCCCTAGGATCAAATTTATTAAAGTTCTGTGGTGCCCTAAAGTTATCCACTTGTTTCTTTTTATTACCTGTTACCTCTGCTTGAGCTGCTTGATACCTTTCAGCAACATTTAGCAACTCACCCAGCCTCTCTGCACCTTGTTCCATGAGAAACTTTCTCAGGTCTGGAGCTATGGACTCTCTTAATTGCTCTATAAGGACCATTTCCTTAAGATCTTGGGTTTTCCCCAGAGAAGTCCATTTCTCCAAGTATGTCTCTATTCATGCAGAGAACTGGTGATAGGTTTCACCTGACAGTAGTTTAGCATTCCTAAATTTTTTCCTATAAAATTCTGCATTCTTTTCATATCTTAACAAAAGAGCCTGCTTTAGCATGTCATAATTTTCCTGATCACTTCTGCTCATTTTTGCAAAAACTTCATAAGCTGCCCCACGAAGTCCCTGAGATAACTTTAAGCTCCACCTTTCTCTCTCTAACCCATATGTGGTAGCTAATAGTTCATACCTATTTAGATAGCTCTCTATATCATCGTCTTTCTCAACAAAATGATCTAAATGAAAATTCATAGCTGAGGTTGAGGCTCCCTGGCTAGCAGTAGCATCAGAGGCAAAGGGACTGGTACCATTTTCAGGAGCATGGCCTTGAAACTCAAACTCCCTTAGTCGTAACTCATGTTCCCTTTGTAATCTCTTCTCCTCCTTTTCTGCTTCCCTCTCTGCAGTCAATCTTCTTTCTTCTGCAGCTAATCTTTTATCTTCTCTTTCTGCCTCCAATGCTTTAACCTCTTTGTCAGCCTCAATCTGCAACCTCTTAGCCTCAGCCTCAATCTGCAACCTCTTAATTTCCTTTTCAGCTTCTAACTTTCTTTCGGCCTCTTTTTCTAATCTTCTTTCTTCTCGTTCAATATATTTGTCACATTCAGCAGTGACATAAGAAATCATAATTTGCCCGTCCATTCCTAACTCTTTCGCAGTCTGTACAGCAGCAGATCGAAATTTTGCCAGGTCGGCCATTGTCTAACAGATAAATGTCTAAACAATTTTATCTATGACTAATTAACTCAAGACAACACAGGCACTGTGAGCTCAACCTTATTTATTTTCACCCAAGGATACCTTTTAATTCTTATTATTCCCTGAAGTGAGTTACCCCCAATATTTTAATAGGGAAAGATTCAAAATCCCGAGGGCGAGACCCCAATATATGTGGTAAAGTGGGATGTTAGAAATATTTATAGGGGACTTATTGTACTGACTGAGATCAGCTGTGAAGGTATCTATATCTAATAAGAGTAGTGTATTATAGATAACCTTACTTACTGCCACATATGTATACCTCAGTCAGAATTATTTTGGAATAGTGTGATGACTACGTTATATGTCTAGGGTATGTGTATGATGAAGTGTAAGTCATAACAACAACAGACAGATAAACAATTTAATTTATTCCACCACACTTGACAACACTGTGACACTCACATACATATAACACTCTAAGAGGATATCTTAAAGGAGTCACTGATAACTTGTGGTGTCTGCCCATGCACACCACATGTTAGATTTATTGAGTTTGAGTTAGTGCTGATAAATGCGGCACTATTTGGGATATTGAAAATAAGGCGCACCGGAAAATGACACAGAGAGATGTTTATAATGTGTATGGCCAAGGTGTTAAGAAAAAACCTTGAGCTTTGTGGCCGCTGTGTTTTCTTGTAAGTTCCATTGGGAACATATTGCGAAGTGTTCACCTTTCTAAATGGATGTGGTTTGTACAAGAGGAGGAATACTCTTGGCATATGATTAATACTGTATTGATGAGGTTTGGTAATTAAGGATTAATCTATGACGAACGCTTCTGTATGCTACAAGGAATATATGTTATTAAAGGATGTTGAGTTCGTTAAAAAAGGAAGACTGTTTTAGTTCGTCATTGGTGATTGGGTCAGTTAAAGAACCCACATGTATGTTGTTGAGTATGGAATAAACTATAATCGTTGGGTCACCCTAGACGTAACAGAATAACGAGCATTATTATGAGCAACCGCTGGGGCAATCAAATATACATTAACTGTGGACAGGGGTAGCAATTTACCGGAAATAATAATAAACAAACACAAAATATATTCGAACAGCGCCCCACCACAGATATGGGAGGCTGTCGTCCGTTGGATTTGAAGGACATTTGAAGGTTGCTCAGGTTATTGGCAGACAGAGTCCTATGTTGGGACAATATCGGGAAGTTTGATCAATCTATCGCTTTCAACAATGAACATTTGTATGCAGAGACAGCTGTTGGAATGCAACTTTGTGCAGACATGAAATTTACAATATTCGTATACTAGGTCATGCCCAGACCTGGTACCTTACTTGAGGATCAGAAAAAAAACATTATATCCATGACGAAATCGTTCACGCTTATTTACCATGAGAGGGATGCTATACCAATCTGACGAATATCTTCACGGGAGAAATATGAATCTGGGATTTTACGAGGAAGTCGTTTCACTGGACAAGTGGACTCGGAAGTACTAGATCAAACCATTAGGACATTGATAAGGTCACCTCATCAGTTTATTCGGTCACTCGTTGGAAATTAACATTTCGTCTCTATCATTATATATTGACACTATCTCTGCAATGTGTCTCACACGAGTGAAGGTCGGACATTTTCGACGTTGAATTCATGTCCAAGAGTCCTAGTTAACTGAATAATTAGTGAACGATTCAATGTGATATTGCGTAGAACGATGCATTGGAGTTACATCGTGGAGTGGATACTCATGGTCGATTCAGATAATTGATGTTTTTGTAACGTCATGGTTGTTGGTCCTATCATTGTTGGGCAAATCTCGCTTCTTTTGTGTTATATGTTTCTTTTCTTTGTCTCTTGCGGGCGACTGTTTAGGAGGCATTTTACGTTTCAGTGTCGTATTTCTATAGGTTGATTGCATTAATTTCTTTCAGGGATTCAGCATTTAGTGCTGTCGTGATTACCGCTCTGTTTGAAATTAAGGCTTTCATGCGTGTTAGCTGTGCTGTGATTTGTCGTATTTTTTTTAAATTTCAATTTTGTTTGGAAATTTAGTCTGGCGTGGGTCTTTCCTGGCTATCTTTTGTAAAATTTACATTAATGGTAAAAGTGATTTGTCGTTTTGTCTCGTTTATTACTGGTGGAAACTTTAATATTTTTTTTTGTCTTAGAATTTTTGACTATTTACAATTTTGTCGTTTCCTTAGTTTGTTTCCATCCATGTCTTTCGTTATTCATGGCATGTGATAATTTTCCTTTGCAGCATACATATGATTCATTATTTATTGATCAACTATAATACAATAATATTGCTTGTTATATATCCTACGATTCTTGTGGATAACAAGAAGCATAATCATACACGATAATTATATCACGTCTAAGTGAGTTGTGCAGGTGATATAGTTATATATATATTCACATTGTGACTACACCAATCAGACACACTATTCCATAGTGTGATGGTCTAAGTAAGGCAGAGGAGAACATAGATATTAATTTATTGTTTAGAAAAGTTATACTTCTTAGTATACTATGGCGACTCTTGACTATTTTATTAAACAAGGAAAGGCACTGAGTATGGAAGGTGATATTTTAAAAAATTTTGCTTTGACTGCATATGAAAAAGCAGAGGCAAAAGAAGAAAGAGAAAGAAATGAGAAAAAAGAAAGAGAAGAAAGGGAATTTTCTATGGCGCAAGAAAAAGCAAATAAGGAAGAAAGAATTCGTATGGCAGAAATCGCTGCGGAACGAGAGAAAATGGAACATGAAAAGGCAATTCGTTTAGCTGAAATTGCTGCCAAGGAGGCAAAATTTGAAAGGGAGAAAGCTTTTGAGGTTGAGAAACTTCGTTTTCAACAACATCATGTTTCCCATGATTCTGATAGTAATGGTTCATCGAAGAAGGCAATCACAACCCCTAATTTTAATTTAAGACTACCACCCTTTTCTCCTCCTCACGACGATATAAGTTTTTATTTATTAAGATTTCAGGAAAGAGTCTCTTGCTTAAATATTGATAAAGATTCGTGGTCTGGTGTTTTTTCGGGTCTCCTCACAGGTGAGGCAGTTGGGGTCTATCTGGGTATAGACCAAGATAAAAGACATGATTTTCAGGTCGTAAAGGCAGCATTTATACGCAGATATGGTCTGGATCAGGAAGGCTATAGACAAAAGTTTCGATCCATGTTGCCGGTAGAGGGTAAAAATTTTGAGGATTTTGTTTCCTCCATAAAACTATGTCTCCAAAGATGGGTTGAACAGGCTTCTATCCCTAAAACTTTTGAAGGATTATGTGATCTCTTATTAAGAGATAAAATTGTTTCTTCGGTAAACCAGGATATTGTATCATTCTTACAAGAACGTAATCCGACTAGTATCGAGGAAATGGAAAAATTAGGTCAACAATTTTCCGTTGCTCATCCAAACTTGTCATTGAGCAGAGCAAAAGTCTGGGACTCATCTACTGCGTGTGCTGCGACGCACGGGAGATCGCGCACTCGTAACTTGGATAGACGATATAATCATAGAGAAAATAATCACACATCCTATAGGGGTAAATATAATTTTTACCATAATCGCTCACCTTCACGGGGTAGAGACAGGCATAATTTCAACAATTATAACAATAACCAATGGTATCGAAATAACCAGTATTCACACAACAAATATACTGACAATCATAATTTGTCACCGCGGGGTGGCCATTATGACAGGGACAACAATGGACATTCTCATTCAGACAATTTTTCAGATCGCAGAAGATCTCACTTCGTTAGAAGTCATAATAGAACACGCTCACAGGCCAATGCTTGTCAGACGGTAGATAGAAATGTCAGTAATGACATTCATTCAACCAATAATCATGCCAATGCGTGTAACGTTGATTTAGAAAATTCTAATAATTGTACAGAATGTAAGATGTTATTTCAACCTGGAGCTACACCACGGCTTAAATGTGGACATGCCTTACCAGTGTTGTCATCTTATGACGGTGTTGGTACTCTCACTTTACATAATGGGTTTTTGTTTAACACTCCAATTAAAATTTTAAGGGACACGGGTTGCACAACTGTTGGGATAAGAAGGTCGTTAATCCCTCCGTCGTGTTTCACTGGAACGTCAGTGAAATGCATAACTTTCGGAGGCACGGTAGAGATATATCCCATGGCCGACGTAACAATAACCACGCCATTCTTTACTGGGAAAGTTCGTGTATGTGTTCTCAACAAGCCTTGCTGTGACTTGATTTTGGGAAACATAAAGGGTATAAAAGAATGTTCTACTGATGAAATTTCTGCATGGGAAAGAGAATATCTTTCTTTATCCACTGCTGTGACTACTAGAGCACAGTTGGTTGCAGAAGCAAATGAACTTAATGATAGCAATAATATCCCACACATGACAACAAGTCATTACATAGATAAAAATGCATTCATTAACCAACAAAAAGATGACTCTTCTTTGGGACGTTTATTCACTTTAGCTACGGCTAAAACTATTACACAGACAAATAATGCCAGACATTGGTATCAATTTCATGACAATATTTTGATACGTTGTTTTGACAATTATTCTTCAGTACTCAGACAAATTGTAGTACCTACGTCATTTCGATCACTAGTTTTATCTAATGCACATGATGTTCCTTTTGCGGGTCATATGGGGATTGCCCGCACAGCTTATAGATTGATGGCACATTTTTTTTTTGGCCAGGGGTTCATAAGGACGTCGCAACGTTTTGTAAATCATGCACTGTTTGTCAGGGAGTTGCACGGAAGGGTGCGCATCAGTTTGCACCCCTACAGACCACAGATATCTCTGTGCGTCCTTTTTATAAGATGGCTGTCGACATAATCGGGCCTCTTCCGGTGTTATCATCCAGAGGATTCCGCTTCATCTTAACGTGTATCGATCTATGCACCAGATGGCCTGAAGCCATACCTGTTAAGTCCATAACAACAATGTCGGTGACTGATGCATTATTATCGATATTTTCACGTATCGGATTTCCTGAAGAGCTTCTGTCAGATCATGGCACGCAATTCACTTCAGGTATGTTCTCGGAAATTTGTGATGTGCTTCACATCCGTCATACATTGAGTGCCAGATTAAATCCGCAATCAAACGGAGTTGTAGAACGCTGGAATTCTACATTAAAACAGATGTTGGGCAAAGTAACAACAATGTTTCCCCATGATTGGGACCGGTTGATACCAGCGGTTCTCTTTGCGTATAGAGAAGTTCCTAATCGTCAAACCGGATTCTCACCATTTCAATTAGTTTTTGGGGCTAATCCAAGAGGACCAATGTCTATCTTACATGATTTGGTGATAACAAACGATGATAATACGGTTACGAAATCTAGTCACCAATATGTCACAGATCTACGTCAATGCATTGTGGACGCATGTGAGATCGCGACTGAAGCATCAGAATTAGCAAAATATAAGACTCGGTCGCGTATTAATCGTGATAGAAGATTAACATCATTATCGATTAACGATGAAGTTTTTGTTCTCTTGCCACTTAAAGGTGATCATTTGTTGGTTACGTGGCAAGGTCCTTTTAAAGTTGTGGGTAAGAAAACCGACGTAGATTACATCATCGACATTAGGGGTAAAAGAAAAACATTCCACACTAACATGTTACAACCTTACATTTCTAGACCTCTTCCACTCAAACATATTTGTGAATCTATCACAAATCAATCTCCGCATCTGGCATCTATTGCTTTAGTTGATGAAGAAGCAACTAGTTTCGCGGATGTACCGCTTGATTTTCCTGTGGTACCTATCCAAGCCTCTGAAACTTGGAAGGATGTAATCATTTGTAACGATTTACCTTCAGATCAGAAGAATCAGATTCTCAATCTATTGAAATCTTTTGAAGATGTGTTGTCTGATCTGCCTGGACGAACTAACATTATTTCTCACGAAATAAAATTATCGGATCCCACTCCGATTAAGTTACGACCGTATGCAATTCCTTTGCATATCAGAGAGCAGGTTGATAACGAGGTCGACAATATGTTGAAAATGGGGATAATCTCTCCATCAGATTCTCCATTTTGTTTTCCGATGGTAGCAGTACGGAAGAAAGACAAATCCATTCGTATATGCATTGATTTCCGTCGACTAAATAAAGTCACGATAACAGATTCTGAACCAATGCCTTTGCTGGAGGACTTGCTACCTCGTTTAGCTTCCGCTACTTTCTTTAGCAAATTCGATTTATCAAAAGGGTATTGGCAGATCCCTTTGACCGAAGAATGTAAACCATTGACGGCATTTGCAACATCGAAGGGTTTGTTCCAATACAATGTCATGTGTTTTGGGCTCAAAAATGCGCCTGCAACTTTTGTACGGATGATGCGTCGAGTATTTGGGAGCCGTTATGACCTAATATCTTATATAGATGACATTTGCATGTTTCATGACACATGGGAAGAGCATGTAGATGGTATACAATCTTTACTCCTGACACTAAGAATACACAATCTCACAGCCCGTCCATCCAAAATAGAAATTGGATTCAATGAAATTTCATTTCTAGGACACAAAATTGGCAAACATGTAATACAACCTGATGAATCTAATTTAAAACGCATACTTGATCTTACAATCCCAACTACAAAGAAGCAAGTACGGAGTCTATTAGGATTGGTGAATTTTTACCACAAGTTTATTCCAAGGTTCTCGTCTTTGACTGCTGTCTTATCTGATCTAACTAAAAGAGGTATGCCTAACAAAGTAGTTTGGACAGAACAATGTAACCAGGCATTACAAAACATTAAAACTCATTTTTCACAGTATCCGATATTAAGACTGCCAGATTTAAAAAGATCATTTATTGTTGTAACAGATGCTTCGCTCCATGCAATAGGCGGGTGTTTGGGACAAAGTTTTGATGGCAAGTTTCATCCGATCTACTACTTGAGTAGGAAACTGTCGGAAGCCGAATCCAAATACTCTATTTTCGACAGAGAACTGTTGGGTATAGTATGGACTTTGAATAAACTTCAAAAGTATGTGGTAGGTACGCATTTTACTATAATGACAGATCAGAGATCATTAACGTATCTGCAGACCTGTAAATCACCAAGTGCAAGACTTACGAGATTTGCATTGCAGTTGCAAGCGTATGACTTTGATATCGTCCATATAGAAGGACATAATAATGTAATCGCTGATACTCTGTCGAGAGTAATACATTGAAATACGTAACTGTCCTGGGTACAGGAAGTGACAACAAACATTGTTTATGTTCATAATCAATTGATAGGTAGATTATATAGCGATATTTTCGTAGCATTAATATGTTGCTCACAAGTTGTTGCCACATATTTTAACTGCATTTCACTCATCGTGATATCATTTCACTCATTGCTTGAATTTGATTTTCCTTTTTATCATTATAGTTAAGTATAGTTAATGATGACCTGGAAACCTGCAGTTTCCAGTAGCGCGCAGGGGGGGGGGGGGGTAATATGTGGTGTCTGCCCATGCACACCACATGTTAGATTTATTGAGTTTGAGTTAGTGCTGATAAATGCGGCACTATTTGGGATATTGAAAATAAGGCGCACCGGAAAATGACACAGAGAGATGTTTATAATGTGTATGGCCAAGGTGTTAAGAAAAAACCTTGAGCTTTGTGGCCGCTGTGTTTTCTTGTAAGTTCCATTGGGAACATATTGCGAAGTGTTCACCTTTCTAAATGGATGTGGTTTGTACAAGAGGAGGAATACTCTTGGCATATGATTAATACTGTATTGATGAGGTTTGGTAATTAAGGATTAATCTATGACGAACGCTTCTGTATGCTACAAGGAATATATGTTATTAAAGGATGTTGAGTTCGTTAAAAAAGGAAGACTGTTTTAGTTCGTCATTGGTGATTGGGTCAGTTAAAGAACCCACATGTATGTTGTTGAGTATGGAATAAAACTATAATCGTTGGGTCACCCTGGACGTAACAGAATAACGAGCATTATTATGAGCAACCGCCGGGGCAATCAAATATACATTAACTGTGGACAGGGGTAGCAATTTACCGGAAATAATAATAAACAAACACAAAATATATTCGAACAGCGCCCCACCACATAACTTTTCAAATAACAATATGTATTCAGTGCTGTCATGAATGTATATGTGTCCTGATTCAAATACAAAGGGAACCAGGAATCACAATCAATTTTAATTACAAGTTATATGTACAGAATTTATTAATATGATTCTTATAGTGACATATATTATTAATGGTATCCTATGTGTGTCAGTTGTGTAGTGGTAATATGAGGTAATACTGGTTTTGTTTTGTTCAAGCTCTGTTGGTATTTGTCATCATGACTTCAATAGTTTGTTTCTATTGGAACTAGTATTGGAGATGTTCTCAGTTCCTGGTATTAAAACAATTAAATTCCCCTCTTAATTTTAGTTTATAATGTCATTTTAAGATGGGGGTACATAATGTTGAGCTCCATGGCCACACTCTCTTATCTTGCGTGATGACTGCAGTAAAAGACTCCTCTGCTCGTTTACTTAAATGAGTTCTGGAGCCACCCCACTGGTTGCTATATGGACCAAGGAGTATGCTGTCCACCTCTGGCTTCAGCAAAGCTCTGACCAGGTGCTGCTCAATAACTTTAAGACCACGGTCCCTGAAACAAGAAGGTTGTACCTTCTACGTCAGAACTAATTTATACTCCATTTCTACACTGAGCACAATACATCACAAACATTGAGTTCAGAGCGTTAGGCCAACTGTCAGCTTCATCTGAAATACTTTATACCAGTATTTCCCTCCCTAATGGTTACTACGCCTCTGCAATTCCAGCATTATTTCTTTCTAGTTAATAATCTAGGTGTCAGTGTACTGTTTGGCCATTCCATGCAGTTTTACTTTCCTCCGACACCTTCTGTTCAGGCTGGAGCACTATAGGCTTTACATCATGTTCGCTACTGAACCATACATATATATATAGACATAATTTATCAATTTACATTCAATTTTCATTAAAAGATATTGAATATTTCAAGCTTACCACAATTCATGGAAATAATAATAAACAGTTTCGTTGACTGGCAATGAATATAGCACAACTCCGATCTGCCGATGTCCCAGGCTTTATTTTATAAAAAATATACACTGGTGCTCAACGCACTGCTTCTTAGTAGGTTTATTACAAGATGTGGCAATGAACAGACGCTCTGAATTGTGTATATTCGCAGCTCTACCCAATCACACCACGTCTACACATCTTTTCAAAAAAAGTACCCCTTTCTCACGTTTCCCCTGACAACACAAGATAGTATTTATAGTCCGACCAATCGTGTTTAGTCTTTCATTTGTTGCGCTCCAATCAAATAGGAGTTAACATGGTAGGCTATTTCCGTAACGTAATGTTTCTTCAAACACGTTATAAAAAAATTTTATGAGCAGAAATGATTTCATGCTGTCAGGCACCCCCACTATTTTATTTTGGCCATAACTTGGTAATTCCTAGACTATTTGCGTAACGTTTTACATATTCTTTGTCAGCAAACCCTAAGGAACCCAAATATACGAATTTAATGGAGCCAATATGCATTTTCTTCTAGGATAGTCGTGCTGTCATGTTTTCAAACGTAAACCGGTATAATGTCATAATTCCCAATAAGCGTTTTTCAGGATTTTAAAACCTAACTCTGGTATGGGTAGTGAATTTTATCACTGTCGATTTGAAATAAAGTTAGTGCATGTGGCCTTACACGCTTGATGGCAGCAATTGTGTATCTCGCGACGCGTGTTTAGTGTTGCACGTGTCCCCGCTTTCTGCCTCTCCCTTCTCGCTATCCTTTAGTCCATCTGTCTTTTAGTTACGCCGTGTATAAAATGGAATGAATGAAATATTAAATTTAGGTCATTGATCAGCTTGCGTATCTCAAGGTTTTTCCAAGAAATACAGTACACGTTTCATTGAAGAAAGCGTGCAGCGACACAGTAGGCTTTTACTATCAATGTGAAAGCGTTACAATTTGCCGACGAAGTAGAAAACAAGGGGGATTTCGAGTACAGTCATTGTGACAGCACTGTTCTTCACCATTCTTCTTTCCTTTTATTAAATTTATTTGTTATGCTTTGCATTTACGTTTTAATTTATATATGGGGATTAGAATAATTCACGACAGTTTTGTCTGTGTTTATTGTGATATGCCATTTCTCTGCCCATGACACTAGCATGTCTGCTGCCCGCTGCATTCTATAATTTGCTGTGGTGACATTTTCATCAGCGCACCAGAGTACTAGGTCATCTGCATATAAGGCAGCTTTAACTCCTGCAGGGAGATCTTTCACCAGGTCATTGATGTAAACAAGGAAGAGTGTTGGGGAAATTACTCCTCCTTGAGGTACCCCCTGATGGAGCAACACTTTTCTGCTCTGCAGACCGTCAAGAGTGACTCTAGTTCTCCTGTTATGCAAGTATGACTGGATCCATTTCATCATGTTGCCTTGGATTCCACTTCTCCTAAGTTTTGCAATGAGGCCATCTTTCCACACCTTGTCAAAGGCCTGCTTGAAGTCGACCCAGATCGTTAGGACCTTTTTCTTCTCCTGGAAGGCATCTTCTATTGCTTGAGACAAGTAAGTAACTTGGTCTTCTATACTGTAGCATTCTCTAAATCCAGCTTGTTCCGGCACCAGGATCTGCTCAGACTCTAAATACCATTTCAATCTGTGGTTGACTATTCGCTCCATAGTCTTCCCAACACAGCTTGTGAGACTGATTGGCTGGTAACTTGCAGCCTCGGTCTTACATTTCCCTTTTAGATAGGACAGACATTGAAGAAACCAGCTGATAGCATACAAGGCAGCACTTCTTAAGGAATTCCAAATTTAAGAGAAATACAGGTTTCCTCAATGGGGCAATATAAAGTGGCAGATCCATTCTCTGTAAACAGAGAAAAGGGGGACAATGATGATGAAGAAAGTGAACTCTACTGCACTTTTTAGTAACAATTTCTACAAGTGAATAACGTTGCCTGCTCAGTGTTCACTCATATGTTGCTGTGGTCTGAAAGGGCAGCACAGAATAGTAACACTGTGACCTACCATGCATTTCATAACAGGCAACACAGAACACACGGAGAAGAGAGCTGGCGACATACATGAAGGGGAGGAAGAGGACATGGAAAGACTTTAAGCTGATGGAATGGGACATGAAGTCTTGACATAAGCTTGTTGAAGACCTATGCTCCTGGGGGAGGGGGGGGGGTGTTGAAAACTGAAGGAAGGAAGGACTTGCATTCATTACTCTGTGGCTAAGCTCAATCACATCACTCAGGCAACTGAAAAAAAAAAGTCACCTTGTCTCCGGGGTTGTTCTCTACGATATTTTGCTGAAGAATTAACAGCAGGAGCAATGCAAACCTTGTACACCACGTACATAAGGAACAATACTATAACAAAGACAACGAGGCCATTTACTTCTTCTGTTGATTCATTGTAATTGTAACTGAAATATAAAATGACGTAAATGTATATTAACAGTAAATTGCTCGCAAATGATCTCTTTTAGAAGAATGCCAATACGACAACTGTCATTTATGATGCATCCCAACCATATACAATCACACACACACAAAAATCAATCATTAGCTTCTTGTCTTTGATACACCATCGCTGAGCATTATCTCTTGATGATTTTTAATGCCATAATGTGAAACTGTGCGATGCTTATTAGTTATTCAGGTCTGCTAACTATAGGATATTTTCAAGGGTTGTGTTCTTTGACAGGAGGAGTTGTCTCATCTCTTGTAGTGCTGGGCAAAGTAACAGGTGATGTTCCAGTTTCATATGGGTGTTGGCAGTGTCTATACAGTTTTAACTGTTTTTTGGGTCAATTATATTTCTATAAGAGTTAAGTATGGAGTGCCCTGTTCGTTATCTTAAAATCTGTTTGATGTTTACATCCAAGATGATTTATAGCATCTTTCTTAGATGGTGCTCGTAGATGTTTGAAGAGCTGTCATCCTTTTTTAACCATTGCCCAGGTGTTTAGCCAGTTCTCCTTAAAGATGTTTTTTTTAATTATTGTTTTACTGTTCCGTTGACTAGCTGGTCACTTTGTGGCATTGAGGCTTCTCTTTTCGCTAGTTTATCTGCCTTTTCATTTAAGTGAAAGTTTACATGTCCAGGTATCCACATCTTCGGTGCATAGGTCAATGATCGCATAGTTCCATATCTCAAGGTGCCTGATGAGTTATACTAGATCTAAGTTTACTTGGTGCATGTCCAATTCACCTACATAAGCTCATTAACTGTTTCTAGATGCACTTGTAGGTTCATGTTCCAGACTCTCTTCCCACAGAATATTCATGATCATTCTTAACACTTTGACCATAAGGGGCATGTAATATGTTCTATTATTATAGCATTTTTTTAGATATCAAAGGAAATGCAGCTTATGACCCCAGCCTTTCCACAATTTGTTTTAAGTTGTCGCTGGTTACTGTTTAAGCGTAGGTTATAATTTAAACATACAGGAAGTTGAAATTTACAAATACGAAATACTTTATTTTAAAGAAATACGAGTAAGTAAGCTTCCAACTGGGCTTAGTGGGTAGCGCGTTTGCCTCTCGCGGCTTAGTTACTACAAAGACAAAATATTGGACTTAATGGAGGAAAAAAACCAAAAACCCCCAGAAAGCGGCACCTGACACCTTGTCTGTATTTATACACCTTAAGGTGTACAAACTTCCAAGGGAGCAAACAGGCAATGACTTATTAAAATTCACACAATTAAATGTGTATATTTAGCAGATCTACAAGCAGATCTTTAATTTGTGAACCCTGGTAGAATGACAAAATCTTCATAAATGGACTCTGACAATATCCGGCTCTTACCAGCTATAATTACACATGACAAAATCTTCATAAATGGACCCTGACCAGGTCCAGCTCTTACCTGCTATAATAACTGTATCCACCCTTCTGCTTTTCTCTTTGCAATCCTTCCTCTGTAAACTCCAAAGTGTATTCAAGCTGCAGAGGCAATAAAATACAATCATAAGTTAACGTCAAATCGAACGTGTAATAAGATGGTGTGATGTCTTTATTAAGATGAATAAAGCAAACAAGTAACAACACTTAACATTGCTTGGAGGCACAGACTGTGATATTAAAAAAAACAGGATACAAAAGACAAGAGAAGCTTTCAAGGCATTGGGAAATATACGGAAATCATCAAGTCAGTCCGACTGTATGGCTCTGAAACGTGGAGAACAACAAAAGCAAATAAGAAAATATGTACTTTCATAAACGGGTGCTGGGTTAAACAGAAGGATTGAAATGGTATGCCAAGGTCACCAACAAAGAACTGATGACAAGTACCAGTGGAACAAGAAATAAGACGACACTGGCTATGGATTAGACACACGTCCAGGAAACCCACTACTAGCATTTCAAGGAAGTCCTTCTTCAGGCGTCCCCAGGGTAAGAGAAGTACAAGCAGACTGAAGAACACATGGAGAAGAGAACTAAAGATAGAAAGTGATAGCAATGAGGAAGA
Source organism: Oreohelix idahoensis (assembly GCA_024509875.1). Classification (NCBI taxonomy): domain Eukaryota; kingdom Metazoa; phylum Mollusca; class Gastropoda; order Stylommatophora; family Oreohelicidae; genus Oreohelix; species Oreohelix idahoensis. The sequence goes on along the minus strand of JAMPIV010008549.1, from coordinate 48,135 downwards.
CATGGAAAGACCTTGAGCTGATGGCACGTGACAGGAGGACCTGGCGTGTGTTTGTTGAAGACATATGCTCCTTGGGGAGCTAAAGGATTGATTGACAACTACATATACGCTTACCCCACAAGATCCCTTGAGGACATATGGGTCATTTGGATAATCATAGCCTTCGCAAGAGACTTCCACTTGACCAAAACGATATGCATTGTCCATATCAGTTTTGCATTCCCACTGAAAATAGAGAAAAATGCATACATTACATTGCATCAAATAAGATGACCTGGCACATAAGTCGACTGAAAGATTAGCTCAAAATTCTCCTTTAGGCCTTTACTTGCCGTATTTGTCGACTCCCATACATACTGGAGGCTACAACTGAAAGGTGGATATGGTATCTATGGTGAAATCACGTAAGGACACACTACTTTCATGGCGACACTAACCGCAATACCTTTCAATATACGATACATAAATATAGCTCACACAAATAGGGATGTGGGTAACATGACCTACGTAAGACACAAAGCAACTGCTAAAATTCTTCAGTAATTTTTTGGGGTATGAACTCTATTATACCTCAGGTCTACCAGTAAAATTTAGGTAAAGGTTCGTATTTTATACTCACAGTATAAATTGACTCATAGTTTTGGAGATACGTTTTTCAGGACTAAAAAGTCAACTTATTACTTACTTAGTCGTTCCTCTTCTGCAGTGAGGTGTAGAGGTTTGGAAGAGAGAGCGCCATACTATCCTATCAGCTGTCTTCCTCCAGGCCTGGTTCCATTCTATCCCTTGGACCTTCAAAGATTGTCTAATGTTGTCCTCCCAGCTTACTCTGGGTAATCCTGGAGGTCTGGATCCCTGGCTCTTAGCCTCCCATACCTGCCGTTACAGCCGATATTCTCCCATTCTGCAGACATGGCCAAACCATGTCAACTTATACGCCACAATTTAAACAGTTTTATTGCTGTTGTGTTCCTCTCAAGCCTTTTCTTTCTCTAATATTAATTCTATCACACTGATTCTCATGATAACTGCAGGAATGAATATGTCTTGTTTATACTTAAATTTATTACAACATGTGAATCTTTCATGCGGTACATCAGAACATTATATTTTATGCCAGCTAAGGCAACTAAAAATGTTGTCATGACTATTTAAAAAAGATTTCTTTAACATCTGTGTCTTAAATTTGTGAGGAAAAGGGAAGCTGGGTGGCATGCACATATGTCTCATGATCCAACATGTGAAATAGCTGAACTGTATGCAGACTGAATGAATATCAGAAGAAGCTGCTTTATAATAATGACATCACAACACTGTACCTGAATATCATATCCATCTGATCCTTTGTTTAAACACTGGACAACTTTTGGTGTGAATTTGTAATGTGCTGATCCTCCTACACATTTCACCTGTAAAAAGAAGAATAAAAAATGTAGATCTTACAGATTATTTTGGATTTAAAATTTGAGAAACATTTTACAGAAGTAAAATATAGAAATTTTGACAAGTTGATAACTTGTAACATTTAATCGCAGTCTAAACTTTCTTAGTTTGTGTGCTAAATGCTTATAATGTTTTCATCTAAAATTAATCCATTAATTATTTAATTAAACATAAATATAAATATATATGATAGGAAACGAGAGTGACACAACATGAGGCAATCTGATCATCAGAAGCGGTACCCCATCAGACAAGTGTTTCGGGGCTTTATCTTCTTTATATTCTGAGGGAGGTGGGCCCACTTTGGCCATGACTCCCAAAATAAGTTAAAATGTGAGGTTGACATAAACATATGCACTCCACAAATGACAGTCATGGACCAAAACAATATACTGTAGTTGTATGAATTATTCTTTCAAGCCATTTAAGTTACCTGCGGAACTGCAGATGATCTCCTAGCATTGGTCATCTGCCCATGATGCAAGGTCAGTACTTTGACATCTGACAAGAGGATTTTCTCAGAATGGTCATTGGAGGTAGCTGGAAACAGGAGATAGCTCAGATGTTTACAAAAATGATCAAAACATGTAAAAGCCATGTACTTACTGTTTATTATTTTTGTTCAGTTCAAACTGTAACAAAATGTTGGTGAAACAGAAGTAAAATATACAAATAGATGTACCTAAAAATATGATATTTTACTATATGGATCTTTCCATACCAGACAGCTTAATATCGATCTTGGTAAACAAATACAGGAATCCCCTGGTTTTACGCTGTTTGTTTATAGTTTTTTCGATATGATGTTTTTGTATTTTAAACCATATGTGTGTTACATGCTTTTAAATATTTGACCTCATGCTAAGCCCGAAACTCATTACGGAGGCAGAAATATAACTTTCACATGCTCATCCTCTCCACATGTAAGCCTACCTTGCCGTGGTTGGAGAGCTTGAGCGCCTCAATGATCCCGGGAGCTATGCCGGCGGGAGTTTTACTCCTGGCAGGGTCACCCAAGCCGGACAGGTCCTGGGTGAGGGGCCAGACTAAATGGGCTGAGGAGTGGGTGGAACCCTATAGGTGTAGATGCAGAACCCACCGGCGAGTGGTACATGCTCTGGTCTGCACCAATCCACCCCCACTTCATGGGTTAAATGCTTTCTTGCCTCATTCTTCACTGTTTGTCGTCTATCACGCCCATGGCGACCGTTGCCTCAATTGGCTGTGTGTGGTGCACCCGGAAACGGGGCCTCCCAGTACTGAGGCAAAGTTAAGTCCCCGATGTCACTTATCGGTGCAGAATTGAGAGAGATGGCTGAGCATCACAATCCCTCCTGTGTTGCAGCATGATGAGAACCCAGCATTGCACACTGAGCTTGGGGGGATCACTTGGGCACCAGACTTAATACTGGCTCTTGACTGGATGGCAGCATGCAGGAGATTTCTACAATGGAGGGTTGGCAGGTGGTGGGTATCGGGAAGTGGCTCTGTGCAGGACGTGAGGATTCCTTGGGAGAGCCCCGAACCAGAGCACAGCATTGTGCAAGCTCTGCATAGTTGGAGAGCCCCCTGGATGACGGGGAATGCACAGTGTGCTACCCCACCTATCCCCAACTGCTAACTTAGAACCAGAAGTGGGGTCCTCTGTATGCGTGCCAGGCCATGATAAAATGCCTGGGAAAGAGACTGGAGCTCAGAACTCCCTAACTCAAAGTTGCAGGATGGCAGAAAAGCCACGGGAAAGACAGGGCTATTTTGAAGATAACGCAACCATATTTTCACCATACGAGCTCGGACGCCGCCTCGGTAAACAAGGTCCGCGCAGAGCAGTGACACCCCCAGGCTGCTTGCGAATAGTCTACTACTGGGAACATAAACAGATTAGGGATGAGCCCACTCTCCCGTTGAACAGGTGCTAAAGTCGTAGATACTGGGCCAGAAGGCGCACCGGAAACCACAGTATCATGCAACTCGCTTTTTTTTTTCTATGGAGAGTACACCGTCAAATAAATCTCGTTCTGGTGCTCGCCCTGTGGAGCTCCACCAGGCAGGTGCAGTGCCGGGCTCTGAGCCTCGACAGAGCCCACCCTCAGCTACTGGAGGACCCTCTAGACCGTCTTGTGGAGTCAACAGACGGCGGAGGAGAACTACTGACCAAAACAAAACAGAAAAAGAGAAACCCAGAGTGCCACTTGTCATGATGCACTGGAATGCAGAGGGAGTGAACAGCAAGCAGGCTGGATACAGCAAAAAGACAGAGCTGGAAAACATCTTGTATGAGAAGCAAGTCAGTGTTTGCTGTATCCAAGAGACTCACTTGAAAGCAGATCAAACCTTTAAAATAAGGGGATATCAATGCTTCAGATCCGACAGACAAGATAGACGAAAAGGAGGAGTACTTACTCTTGTAAGGAATAACATTCCTGCACACGAAAGGAAAACCTTCATGGATGGAGCAGAATATCAGCTGCTGCAGATAAAGGTAGACAAGATGGAAATAGAACTCCTGAACTATTACTGTCCGAACAACAAACCCCTGAGTCTCAGCTCTATACAGGTACCAGCCACCAACTTTATAGCAGTTGGAGACTTTAATAGCCACTCCCAGAGCTGGGGCTATAACCATCTGGATCACAGAGGTGAAGAGGTTGAAACTTGGCAAGATGATCACTCCCTAATCCTAGTCAATAATGCCACAGATACTCCTACCTTCTACTCCAGAGGATGGCACACAACCTCAACACCAGATCTTGCCTTCTCCACACCAGATATAGCTGGATCTATTAGTAGAGAAGTAGGAGACCAACTAGGGGAAGCGACCATCGCCCAATCTTTCTTACTGTCCAGAGTGCAACTCTCAGTACAGGCCCAGCCATTACAAGATGGAACTACAAAAAAGCCAACTGGGGTTTATTCAGGCATCAGGTGAACACGCTGCTGTCTACCCTCAAGGTACAGAACAGAGACATTAATGAAGTGGTAAAAGACTTCAACAGATGCATACTACAAGCTGCAAAAGAAACCATTCCCAAAGGATGCCGGCGTAACTACATACCATACTGGTCCAGCACACTCCAAGAACGTCAGGAAGCTATGGACAAGGCTAGAAAGGACGCAGAGTCTCAGCCTTCACTTGAAACTCACAACAAATGGAAAAAGGCTGTAGCAGAGTTTCAGAGAACAAAGCTAGAAGAAAAGCGGAAAAGCTGGAGAACTAAAACGGCATCGCTGAACCTTGAGAAAGACGGCAGGAAACTTTGGAGATTAGTCAAGTCTCTAAATGAAGAGCATTCCTCACCAAGGCAGACTATCACATTGGATGAAGGTGGCAAACTTTTCAGAGGAAAACAAGCTGCAGACTTGTTTGCTAGAAGATACAGTTCAGAAAGCAACTTACCCATTAACATAGACCATCAGAGAGAGATAAGAAAAGAAATACTGGCAACCATGGGACAGACAGATACTCCTGCCCCAATGAGGGAACCCATCACACTAGGAGAACTACAGAAGGCTATTTCCAAGCTTAAGTTTCAAAAGTCACCCGGCCCAGACAAAATCAGCAACGAAATGCTAGTAAATCTGAGCTCAGCAGCAAAGACAAAACTGCTTGAGATATTCAACCACAGCTGGTTGAAAGGAACGGTACCCCAAGTATGGAGAGAAGCCATCACAATACCCATACTAAAGAAAGGGAAATGTAAGACCGAGGCTGCAAGTTACCGGCCAATCAGTCTCACAAGCTGTGTTGGGAAGACTATGGAGCGAATAGTCAACCACAGATTGAAATGGTATTTAGAGTCTGAGCAGATCCTGGTGCCGGAACAAGCTGGATTTAGAGAATGCTACAGTATAGAAGACCAAGTTACTTACTTGTCTCAAGCAATAGAAGATGCCTTCCAGGAGAAGAAAAAGGTCCTAACGATCTGGGTCGACTTCAAGCAGGCCTTTGACAAGGTGTGGAAAGATGGCCTCATTGCAAAACTTATGAGAAGTGGAATCCAAGGCAACATGATGAAATGGATCCAGTCATACTTGCATAACAGGAGAACTAGAGTCACTCTTGACGGTCTGCAGAGCAGAAAAGTGTTGCTCCATCAGGGGGGGTACCTCAAGGAGGAGTAATTTCCCCAACACTCTTCCTTGTTTACATCAATGACCTGGTGAAAGATCTCCCTGCAGGAGTTAAAGCTGCCTTATATGCAGATGACCTAGTACTCTGGTGCGCTGATGAAAATGTCACCACAGCAAATTATAGAATGCAGCGGGCAGCAGACATGCTAGTGTCATGGGCAGAGAAATGGCTTATCACAATAAACACAGACAAAACCTCCACAACACTGTTCTCCCTCGCCCCCAAGGACAAATCAGCTAACATACACCTAGGGACAACCGTGATCAAGGAAGAAAGCTACCCCACCTATCTTGGGGTGACATTTGACCAAAGGCTTACATGGAATAAGCATATTGAAAATGCAGAAGGAAAGGCCCGAAGACGACTAGGCATACTCAGAAAATTAGCAGGTACCAACTGGGGAGCAAATGAACGAAATCTAAAGAAGATTTATAATGGAGTAATAAGACCACACTTAGAGTTTAGCTCAGCAGCATGGTCATCAGCTGCTAACTCACATCTGCAGTCTTTGGACAAGGTGCAAAATCAAGCTCTCAGGCTCATTACAGGAGCCATGAAAACTACACCAATAACAGAGATGCAGAAGGTTGCTGGATTACAGACATTGTCCCATAGAAGAGACACAAAAACCATGATCCAGATGGAAAAGTACAACAGTATGCCAATGCACCCAATGAAGGCAAGACTAGATGATCTGGCATTGGGACGTCTAAAGCGTAGCAGCTTTGTGCATCGGGGGAAAAGACTTATAAGACAGCATCAAGAAGACCTATCCATGAAGACAACACCACTGAAGCCCACCCTATACCCTGTACCATGGGAGCAGGCCAGCAGTGCCCTCCAAATTAATACAACAGTCAGTGGTCTCACAAGTGGATGTGAGTATAATGATCTGCAAAAATGAACTGCTACATTGAGTATGATCCAAGAAAGCTATCCCGATCAATCATGGATACATGCCTATACAGATGGATCAGCAACTAATGCTGTTAGGAATGGAGGTGCCGGTATCTTTATCTCATCTCCTGACAACCACTATGAGACTAGGCACATTCCCACTGGTAAATTCTGTTCCAACTATACAGCTGAGGTTCAAGCTCTAGAGCAAGCTGCAAATATGATTTATAACACCAACTCTGACTGCCACCAGGTAGTCATCCTCACAGATGCACTGTCTGTCCTGCAAGCTCTCAAGGGTGGTAAACTCCCGCATCTGAGAAATGAACTAAACAAGGTAGCTGCCAAAAAGAGAACCATACTTCAGTGGGTACCATCTCATTGTGGTGTACCCGGAAATGAAAAGGCAGATAAACTTGCAAAAAAGGGAGGAGAATGTGAACAAGAAGATAATGAAGTCACATACTTTGAGAAAAAGAGAGCTATCCAGACTATCAGAAGAGAACAGAACCAACCCAAAGACGACTATCACACTCTCGACCGGCAGGGACAGACAACTATTTTTCGACTCAGGACAGGGCATAACAAACTGAATAAACACATGCACAAGCTACGATTGTCTGCTTCACCACTGTGCACATGTGGATTAAACGAACAAACTGCTGAGCATGTTCTACAGGACTGTCCTCTGTATGACCAGTTAAGAAAGATATACTGGCCCAATGACTCAACACTAAACTCAAAGCTATATGGAGTTAAAGAGGAACTTCAAACAACAGTCGAATTCATCATGAGAACTCGTCTGACGGTGTAATCATCAAAGATGCGATCGCAAGAAGAAGAAGAAGAAGACATGCTCATCAAGTTCACGGTGATGGGATGGCCAAGAAGCTATGTCATTACTAGCATAATGAAGCATGACCCCAAAATGAAATGCAATTCTGTGGTAATCCGTAACATAGAACAAGATCTTAATTGTTACAGTGTGCTTCTTGAAGGGGGAAAGGTGGCAAAGCAATGCAAGCTCAATACTGTTTTTCTTTTATTAGCCATTAGCAACGGATGTGGCAGCGATTAAAATAGTAAAATATACAATTAAATTTTTTTTGTAAGTACGGTAGCCTACATAAAAAATATTTTGTTTGCATTCAACATGTCTGGTAACTAAATGTAGTTAAGAAATGTTACCTTTAGTTTTTTTTAATCACTTTATTTAACTTTAAGGGACCCAAAGATGCAGCAATAGAGAATGCAGTCAGCGACCCATAGTTTGACTGCTTGCATCAGAGTCAGCGAACCAGAGCTGACTAAGACCCTACTCCACCTCCACGTGGTGGTCCTGGAAACAGTCTGCATCACTGCAGTCTGGCTGAGAGATTAGGGATCGCAGAGGGAAGGCAAACCCGGTCCCAAAAACTGCCGTGCTGAAGTCGGATGTGTCGACCGAAAGGTGCAGATATCACAGCTCCGGCGTAAACAGACACAACGCAACCAACGTCCTTTTCAGGACGAACGAGGAAGAAGAAGAAGAAGAATTTAACTTTGATACAGCGTTCTACACCTTAGGAATGAGTTAATTTGATTTCCGTTACATCTTATGGGAAATCAGTTTTCATTTAGTGCTTCATTTTTCAAGAACGAATTAACAGCACATGGTGGGGGCTGTATGAGTTGAACTATCCTACTAAAATAAAGTAATATTAAACTACAAGTGAATGTGACAGCTACACTATCAATCTTGGTAAACAATAATGTGTTGAACTATCCTACTTAAATAAAGTATGTATACTTTAACTATATGTGAACACAGCAGCCGTACAAGTGATTACCTGTAGCTAGAGTGATGATCAGTATTAGCATCAGGGACAGAAACGTTGACTTCTGCATGTTTGTATCCATGACTAACATTGCTTGACTCTTCTAACTAGGAAACAAACATTAGAACAGCAAAATAACAGACGCAAGGAAAAAAAAAAAAAAAAACATCATTTATACTAAACTTCAGTTTCGAAGATCAACTGATGAACAAGATTTAAAATGTGTCTCTTTCGGCCTTACCATCATCAGCTGAGATGAATAATAATGGGATTTGTGGTCGATAGCGCTTAAATAAAGAATTCAGAGGCACAGTAATAAAGACTACGGGTTAGGTATAGAATCTAAAACCTAACCCTTATGAAGTGGGCTACTTATTTGGAGGCATCGAGGAAAACAACCCACTTTTCTTCATTTCAACCCCCATCATTCAACAAAAGAGCAACTGTGAAATCTGTAGGAATAGTCCCAGTGAGTACTTAATAGTTGCAAACAAGCACACCTATCCAAAACGTGTACACCATAAACACTTACATTAAAGCTCGTCTTTTAATAGTAACACAGTAACATTTTTATTTTATTTTCCCTATTTCATGAACTGGGTAGAAGAGGACGGTTTTCTGTTGCTCTGTCATGATGAAGATGGACTCCAGATAAAGAAGACAAGAAGGGCAGATTTACGACAAACAATAAATATAGGGATGGGCAGAGATCAAAATCTGAACCAAACAGAATAATAGATGAATGGAGAGTAGCAAGTGGTAAAAGCCTCAAAGGAAGACAAGCATATACAAAGCTTTATCAAGAACATACCCAGTATCTAGCAAGTTCACAACAAGAAGAAACTTCTTCTCAGACTACAGCTGGGAACAGAATAGAAGAGCCTTTTTGTGCTAAATGCATACCTGTCAACCTGTACGAATTTTTCGTACAATGTACGTATTTTTGATACTTTTATCAGTGTACGGCCTTACAGACTCGTTGAACGGATGTTTCTTCCCTTCCCAAAAAAAAAAAAATTGAAATTTTTTTTTTTTTTCAAATTCTAAAAATATTTTCCAACCCAAGTTTTTTTTAAATTTTAAATCAGAAAATATTTTCTAGCCCAGGTTTTTTTTAAACCAATTTTTTTATTCCGGGAATCTCGGCGTCTGTTTTTAAACTGAAGTCTCTCGCAGCAACCAATCAAATCCTTTTATACCCAACAATTCGGCAAAAACGTTGAATTCGGCCTCAAACACTTTCGGCTTTCAGCGTGACATGACGTATTTTTAAAGTTACCTGTTATCAGCCACGCTTGCCAAGACACTTCGAGGCCAATTTGTTTAAAAAAGCTAAGTACGGTACCGGTACCTATACCTTGGTTAAATATTGCTGTTGTTTTGCTTTGTTGCAATTTAATCGCTGTCTTAATCTTTCCAGTTATATCTTGCCCTTCAGTATATTTCCGATAAATTAATGTCATAATATTCTGTGTAGGCCCTGCATAACTAAAAAAAAAAGTTTGTGTTGAGTAGGCCTACTTTATATCGGCGATCGAGATTCACTGCTTTCTTTTTCATAAAGCGGAGATCTATTATCACTGGTCTAGGCTATCAATTTTTAAATAATAATTTTGTAAATTTTTGGTAGTACATTTTTCTTCCTAGATTAATATTCTGTTCACAATTTAGTTATTTTTTTCTGTTGCTTTGCTTTGCTTCGTTGTATTTTATTTTTGTCGTTCTCTTAATCTTTCCAGTTATATTTTGAGCATTTCAATATTTCCAATAAATTAATATAATAAAATGTTGTGTAGGCCCTACAAAAGTAGAAAAATAAAGTTTATTTGCATTGAGTAGGCCTACCTACTTTATTTCAAAATTTTTTTCCTTCACAACGTCTGGTTCTTACATCATGTAATATTTACAGTGTTTATTTTTTCCCTTCAGAAGTGTTAGTTCCAAATTCACTGTTCATTTTGTTTTTTTCCTCACCAAATTCTAGTTCTTACATTACATTACTTTCAGTGTTTGTATTTCTCAGTGTTTGTAACCAGACGATACGGCAATGCCTCAAAACGCAGCCCCTGCAGATCCAAGTAGAACAGTCCCAACCAGGGCTGGATTAACCATTAAGCAAAATAAGCACGTGCTTAGGGCACCAATGGAAGGGGAGGGGGGCACCACAAAATTTTCCCTCTATCTATCATGCCCTTAAATCTCATCTCTTTCACTGCAACAGTCGTCTTCAGTCGAATTTTTTTAATTTTCAATATTTGCCGTGTTCGACTTTAATCCGAATTGTTTAAAAAAAAAAAAAACGTTTTCTTTGGTATGGTGAGTGACTGAAAGTGTCAGACATAGACCTGGAGTTCAGTATGTTTGCCTGTCTTACCAACGTTTTTCTGCATGAATTTCAGTGGAGTCTGGCCAGGAAGAAAATTGAATTTGCAGTCTCTTCAGCATTTATTGAGTCTTAATGTCTTGTCAGATAAGCAATGGAAGCGCCCGGGGGTGGGGGCATCATTGGGGGCTGTGCTTAGGGCATCAGTTGGCCTAATCCGGCCCTGGTCCCAACTACGGTGGTTTGGTCATATCCTGCAGTACTGCCCAACCTACAGTAATGAACGGAGTAGCATATGGCAACAACCCACTTCTGTCAACGAAAAACTGTTTGGAGATGTCGGGAACCTTGAGTTGACTACTGCCTTTATTGGAGTCATAAATGTGGAAGTTTGAAGGCGAACGAGGAAGAAGAAGAAGAAGAAGAAGAAGAAGACTGGAACCAGGCCAAGAGGAAGACAGCCGATAGGATAGTGTGACGCTCTCTCTGGGAAATCTCTACACCACAGGGTAGAAGAGGAACGACTAAGTTGTAATAAGTATTTCTCTTCGCAAGTTTCAACTCTCTTCTTTTGCAGTATTTTCAGTCTATATTTTCTCTTAACAGGTTCTGCTCTGATAAAGGCGAAAAATAGGAGGTCCCGTGTGCAAGTTGCGCCCGTTAAAAATCCCACAGCAGTTGGAAATCTTAAAGAGTAGGCCTGGCAAAATTTAAAAAATTAGAAATTTACCCACCACAAAAATGTTTATAGAATGTGTGATTCCTATATACACACATTGGGATTCTCGCCAGTGCTACAGAGTTCGTGCACTGTGCTGAGGTCCTCATTGTGTGATCTAAGGGAGGAGATCAGAGCACTGATGAAGTTGTCCGTGTGCAATGAAGCTAGTTTCTTGCTCGTTACAAGTGTTAGTTCTTTGGCCCTGCAATATTTTCAGCGTGTACATATTCTCTTCACAAAGTTTAGTTCTTTCACCACAAAATTTTCAGCGTTTATATCCTCGCCCCACAGGCTCTCAGCAGAAGAAAAGTTACAAATCAACTGTCACGACCGAATAGGGAATAAATAAAGAAAGCCATAAAGCTTCTAAAAGATAGAACAGCAGTTGGTCCAGATGGCATTCCAGTAGAGGTCATCAAAGCATATATTGATACATCTACAGAGATCCATATACTATAGATATCCAACAGGGTGGAGAATTAGTGAAGATCTAACACAGTACAAAGAACTTTCAAACACAATTAGTAATAGTAATAAATAAAGAAATACTATACAACCCTGGGAACTTGTCACAGGATGCATTGGGGCGACCTCTTCTAGATCTCTTATCCACTACGGCAGTACTCGTTTTCAATTGAAGTGAAGACTGATTACCTGGAATTTCCGGGTCGCCACATTTTTCTTTCTCTGCTATGTAGTAGATATTCATGTCCGTCCGTGTCATTATTGCATTCATGTCGACAGACCATCATGGCTTTATACATGTGCTGCTGGGTTCCATACAGCCAGAAATGAGCGCATGATGTTTTGACAATATAATCAAATTATTTATGAAAGATCCTTCCTTTACCCAGGTTAATCGTAAACCTTTATGAATTCATTTATGTCTATATCCTTATCTGTATTGACCCTGAGTCCTTAGATTAGTTTACTGCAATATGGCTATTAACAAGCCCAATAGTGGAAGAAGGTAAAAACACAACTTCACGGCTCGACGGACAATGTAACAAGAGTACCGTAACCAAGTCCCGAAGCGTGACCTTGTCGACCGCATACACGTCATAATTTGACCGTGTCTTTCGCGTTCATTACTCCGTGGAGTATAAAATCACTTTATATTAATTCTATTGACCTTAAAGATGTGCACTGCCAATTCTAGCAGACGATATCAATAAAACTACCGTAACATGAATGTTTAAGCCATTTGAGGCTGGCAACCTCAGCGTATGGAATGATGATTTCATGAACCACCACTGCAAGAGCTGGTGACAACTTTATTGCTAGTTTCTTAAAGAGAACTAAAAGTATAAGTAGTCCCAAGTTCCATATGGAGCAGGGAGGACAAGATGAAAGAAATGATGTACTTCTAATAATAATATTTACAAGTACAAACCAGTGTAACTGTCTATGCAAACCTATTCACTTTAAAATAATGAAAGTTTTCAAGCTTCTCAATCAGTGTAGATGTAACTGAAAACATATTCAATCTATATTGTGAACATTATTCAACCAGTGGAGATGTAAATATACACATATTCTATCTATACTATTAACCTTTCCATTTGAACGTTCTTCTTCTTTGATCCTTAGCCGCCGACCGTCAAAGCAGTCAGGGGCCATCACGCCTAGTGGCGTCTTGTAGGGCAACATTTGAATGTAAAGTAAATATAAAGCTATTCAATTTAAATGTAAAGAAAGTTTTCTCTCGAGGGATTAAGCTTACTTCTCATCGAGGGTAAATTCTGAGGTAGATGGGATGGTGTAATAGGACGATGAGAACACATAACTATGTGTCGGGAAGCGCAATACTCTGGAGAGCGTTTTGTTTCTGTTCTTTTACCATACTTGTTGGTGGTACCAGTGCGGGTACTATTCTCTTGAACCAAGTGGTGGCAGAAGTGGACTGACGTAGAATTAGACACCATCATCAGGGCATCTTAGAGACGCGGGACCAGCTTTGCAGTTAAACCGTGGTTTTATTTGGAACGTGCTGCGCCTTTATTTTTGACCAAAGACGCGAGAACTCCAGTCACCTATCAGCACAGAACTCAAAAACCTATCGGGAGCAGAAACTACCATTTGCAGCTAAGTCAAACCTAAAGGCTGCCAAGCGATCTCTTTCATAAAACACTACCATCGCACGATGATGAGTATTTTCTGTTAAAGATTATTCAATTTTTTTAAACTGTTAAAACTTAGTTGATTATTAAATCTGTTATTTGTAAATATACAAATTTAACGTCGATTTAATCATTTTGAATGTACTGCATGTTTGCCTCAGTCAGTTTACTAAATACACTCTAAACAGAGTTATACCATAATAATAAGAATTCCACTGAGTAAATCAGGTTGGGGGCTTGAACGAGCTGAAATTAATAATTGCTTAATTCTTCATAAAAGGCGGCGGATCAGATATAAGTTAACAATTGTTCTGCCCAATGCAGCATTGTTCTTGACTTCTGAAATATGTTATGGAAACACCCTTGAAATTGAAGCATCATTATCCTGCTATCTCCAACTCTGCCAAGAGTAATCTTGTGCGATGGTAGACACCTTTGAAGACCCATATCAGATACTCTTGAGGTTTGGCCACTGTTGGACCACTACTGCAAAGCAGGGGAGGAAATTCCGTGACAGAACTAAAATTATCAATTATAGACTACACACTTAATGAACAGGTAAAATAACACAGAAAAGACACGGAAGCCAAGACAGTAATAAGAATGTTTATAAATCAACTAACAAAAGTAAGCTTCGCTGTTTACACCGATGGATCCAAAGGCAACAGCGGGCAATTAGGTGCAGGTGTAGAAATACCACAATGGGGGATAAAAATAGTTATAGTTTTAACTGAAGATGCTCCAATTTTTACAGTTGAAAAGGTAGAACATTAAAAAGGTTAGAAATAACTGCAGACAATTCGCCAAAGGAAGTTACAATATTTACAGACTCACTATCGGCATTACAAGCACTGGAACACTGTGACATATTATGATAATAGCTTTCATGTATCTATTTCATTATCTACATTTTTCTTTCACCTGGCTTTCACTTACACACGTTTTGTTAACATAAAACCCTCCTACACTCAGAGATATGTCTCTTTTTCTAATTTAGCACGCCTTTTTTATTTTCTGTTCTTTATTTCCTTAGGAATGTTTACCAACATATCTATTTAGCTAACGTTGAGCCGGTTACCTGTAATTATAAAGCCAGCGATTGGAAATCGTCGTAATAGGATCAAACAGGGAGAGACGGAACGCGTAGAAAGGGGCGACTATTTCAAAAGAGTCGTAATTTTGGCTTAGGGGAAGATAAGCTAATGTAGTAGTAACGTTGTAGTAGCGTATTTTTGGCCACTAGGTGTTGTAATTACTTTTGGTTGTGGTTATAGTCTGAGTTCTTGTTTGGATTTGATGTATAGTATATTGTTAGAGTTCTTTGGCTTAAGTTATGTTCTTTTGGCCATCGGCTGATACGCTGTTTCCTTCTGTATATACTTTGACCTTTCGTCGATACGACAGTTATTTCTTGTGAATATTGGTTATGTCTAATACTAATAGTTCATCAGGCTGCTGACTAGGAATGCTATCAGTCTGGTCGGGCTTACATGTGGCCGACCAATATGGTGACATTAATGATGACAAGTCTATGCACTGTGAGAGTACTGAATCAATGTCAATGTGTAAACCAACATTCAGGTGTAATTGATAGCCGCTGAATTCAGGGCTTGACTGACAGTTTATATAACAGGTTTATTAGACGAAACGTAGACGACATCATCATGAAGACATACTGGAACATCAGGCATGGTAATACAAATTCTGCATGTAGTTAAATTTCAATGTCAAACTTGACTGACCTCAATGACCGTTGGACAACCCGCAAACGGCAAAGTATTGAGGTGAAGACTATTCACTTCTTTTCCATATCCGATCTTTTATCAAAGATACTTATGTGTAATTTTGGCCGGACATCTTATTTTGAGACTTCATAAAATTATCGACTTCAATATTACTTCGCAAAAGAATTCTGAACTCACTAGCAGTAGGTCATGATGCCTTACTGAAGCCCTGTCAGAATCTTGTAAAGTACTTACATCGAGTATCACATGGAGATACTGAAGAGTATGAATCAAACTTGGCTGTGGCTAACGCTTCGCCCATGGAAGGTAGCAAATATCTATAATCACAATCAACTATTCCCGCAACATGGGACTCAAAGACCAGCATAACGTCTGTCTGGTAAAACCGGCATCTTGTCTCTTCTTCTCTCTGACGTGTCTCTGACGTCATACGCGCTCTTAGGCAACCAACGAATATATCGCACCGAATTTGTGCACTTTGGTGCATAATAAATTTAAGTTATTATCACATACATAGATGCGTACCTAAGTACGTCTAACAAAGTTAGATTTTTGGCATCTGGTAATCGGTTAAATCTCGCATCATAAATGGTTGTGCGAAAATGGACGTAACAAATATATTTTTCGTTAGACAGTGATCAGGGGAAATAATTTGAGTAGAAGGAGTAGATAATTTGGAACCAAGGGCAGATAATCACAGTTACTTCCCCCTGAATCCGTTCGTTTGGAAGGTAATTAAACACGGTAAGAATCGCCAGATCAAAGGACGGGCTTCGCTCGATTGCCAGAGGTTGCAAGCGGTAAAAGCGTGAATTTTCCCTCTGATTCGCAGATCGACCGAGGAAAAGCCCGAAATCTGAGCAAAGGC
Organism: Oreohelix idahoensis; assembly: GCA_024509875.1. Lineage (NCBI taxonomy): Eukaryota > Metazoa > Mollusca > Gastropoda > Stylommatophora > Oreohelicidae > Oreohelix > Oreohelix idahoensis. The sequence continues at coordinate 32,069 of JAMPIV010008549.1, read as the reverse complement.
GTTAAAAGTAACAAGTCTGAGCGAAGTTCGGCAAATTTTATATATATATATATATATATATATATATATATATATATATATATATATATATATATATATATATATATATATATATATATATATATATATATATATATATATATATATATATATATATATATATATATATATATATATATATATATATATATATATATATATATATATATATATATATATATATATATATATATATATATATATATATATATATATATATATATATATATATATATATATATATATATATATATATATATATATATATATATATATATATATATATATATATATATATATATATATATATATATATATATATATATATATATATATATATATATATATATATATATATATATATATATATATATATATATATATATATATATATATATATATATATATATATATATATATATATATATATATATATATATATATATATATATATATATATATATATATATCTGCCTTTAAACTCAATTTATCCAGTACTGACAGAATTTCAGAGAACATCTAGCTTCGAATTCTAAGATCCCTTATAACAGAGGAATTACTTAGTTTTTCGATTGGCGATCGTTTATTTCTGTGTTTGTGGTAAATATTTTACTAGAAGTTTGAGTGATTAATTGTTAAGTCCGTCATTTTATTTTCACTAGGAGTTTTGTGCAAAGTGACTAGTGAATTAATATAATCTATAGCTAAATTGTTCCGGCTGTAGCGTAAATCTAACAAACTGATATTAACCAGTAAGAGTTATTTTAATCGTCTAGTAAATGCACTATTCATTATGAGTACTGACGAAATATATATTTATTTCTAATTCATGATGATTAAACATATAAATGACTAGCGCTTATTTTACGGAGACTTTTATTAAACGATTCAATATGAGATACACGTGTAGTTCTATTTAAAGTTAAATAACTGAGTGTATGAATATATTATATTTTACGCGGGTTAAGGAAAGGATTGAGAATACTATATTATGGTTAAGTATTTTGTACTTTTTTCTTCCTATACACAGTACTGGGTCAAACCCAAAAACCTTACCAGCGGCTTCCATTTAAATCTGAGAATAACCATACAAAAGAACATTTTTACTTAGTATCTGGGTCTTCAAAGGTGAACCTGTCTGGCTTCGTGTTTACACCCAGAAAGAAACAGAGTACCAACCCAAAGAACATTAAGAGTGACTTTGTAACTGGGCCTATAGATCCAGATTTCTTTTTCCCAATTTTCATTTTACATTCAGCCCGTTGTGGCGACCTAATAAACATTAACATTTTCCGACGTTTGACCATTCGTGGTGTGACAAGGAATTTTTATACTGAGAGAAGTTACCGACCTGAAATCCTATGTACTAGAAATCTCAAGCTATTGACACTGTGAGCACTGTTAAATTTCTTACCTGGTCTAATTAATGTGACATAAACAGTAATCCTAAATAAAAGTAACAAAGTGAACGTTCCCCGGAGAAGTGGATTTAATCTGTCTTTGAGGAGCTGGGGTTTTCTTTGCCAAAATAACACTGGATTTGCTGTGTGCGTGTGTCCTAAAGATTGTTCCAGAAGGTGCAAAACAAGTATTAGGTAAGAACGAATGCACGTGGCCACGGTTGTCTGAGAAGAGAGGAAGGATGAATGAATAATTCTCATATATATATCTTGTAGAATCCATGTACTCATGTTGTTTATTTCTTTTAGTAAGTTTTGCAAATACTGTCCCTTTCTGAATAGATTAACGTATAAACTCTGTTCTTTACTGTACTAGTAGAGGAAAATCCTAGACCATAGCGTATAAATCTTTGACTCTTTGGGGGTTAACAACTTTCTTCTAACCGGGATCTTGTCTCAACAGAGGAAGGGAGGATTACACCTATAAGTCTATTTCTTTATTAATTTCATTAACCCATGTTTATTTGTATTTGATTGATATTCATAATATTGCTGTTGTAGAGTTTCTTTATAGTAAATAAAATTTACATAAAAACTTTATTTACATGTGTTGGTCAGCTCGTCCCAAAATATCCCTATTCCATAAATATAATTTGTCACGTCTGTGCGTCTAACTGTCGTCACTTATGTGTGTGTGTATGTGAGTGGTTGATATATATATATATATTAATATATATGTAGGTATACTGTCTGACTAAAAAAGTTCTGTTGTAGAGATAGGCTGACCGAGAGGATCTTCTCGAGTCCAGGGACAGATTCTACCTATTTTTCCACCATTTCACTCGTGAAAATCTATTTCTTATCTTATCTCTCACTGAGTCACCACCTGTCTAGTTCTACTCAGAAGGGATCAAACTATGTCTTAATTCCCCTATCAAAAATCTACGACAAACACTTACGTAAATGCAGCCGGCCAAACATTAAGGAAGAAATTCTTTAAATCAACACATCATTTCTGCCTAGAGGCTGCAGTGCGGGGCTAATGTGGGTTCCAGCACACATTTGTATAGTTGGAAATGAGTTAGCAGACCAGACTGCTAAACATGGAAGAATAAGTAAAAGCAATGTAACAGTAGGGCTTGGAAAATTGGAGATTGAGATTCAAGTGAAGCAAACTATAAACGAGGAATAGAAGACAAAATGGAAGTAAAGTAATAATGGCAGAAAACGTGTTCAAACTTTTGAAAGAACCAACAAGGACGTGCGAAATCAAAGAAGAACTAAAGGTACAATTGAACAGAAAGTTGTGGCGTCTCTGACTACGTGCAGAATACTTTATGATAGAGGAACCACACTGCCGTGAATGCCAAGGAAAGAAATGACATAGATCACTTTCTGATACACTGTAAAAACACGATCAACAGAAGCACGATTTGAACATGTATTTTAGATATCACAATAAGGAAATTACAGGGGGCAGGGTATTTAGTATAAATGCATCAGGGGAAGTCCAATTAATATTAAAACGATACATAAACACAACAAACAAACAAACAACAAATTTAAAGTTAAACATACTACTCTCCGCAGGACATTATGGGATTTGGTCCCAGAGCTTCACATGTCCAATATATTATCCACCCTTTCGTTGCCCTGCGGCAGGCTAAAGCTATGGACAGACAGTAGAAGGAAAAAAATGAGAAAAAGGCAACAGATTTTTTCTTTAAATTTTAAACACACAAAAGGGTATACAGTATTGCCTGTCCACTCAATCAGGAAACCCATGAATATGGAAAGAACTTGAGAATGAAGTGCAAAGTAGGTGTCACGGAATAAGTTAGTTCTCGTTTGTTTTTTTTTTTTGTTTTTTTTTTTTTTTTGGTCTTCTTTCCACTCCGGAAACATTAATCTACCACTCCTTTTACGTGCTAAATCCTTCACTTGTTTTAATTTGTCACTCCCTTAATTTTACCTGATTGCTCGACCTGTTCTGAAACAACATTAACTTATGTTTGCGCACAGCGAACTTGCCACATTGACTTTTCGCTTATCGCCAGTTCCAGACGGAGTAAGAGCCTACACTGAGCGACATTTCTATTGTCAACCCAGACTTTTTGTCTGAGAAAATACACAAACCATGTTGTTCACAGGGTCCAATATGAATTGACAGACGGTATTGGGAGATAGGTTGTCAGTTCGCACATAACGTGTCGGAAGATGTCAATCTGGTTAAAGATTAAGACACAGACAGTAAAATTGTAAGTGTGATTTTGGAGCACGGAAAGCTACGTAATCGCTTCCGCCCAGACGTTGTTGTGATAAATAATTACAAAAAAGCAACATCTTGAAAAATGTTATCAGTGATAGATTTATGAAGTATGAGTAGTAAATATGATAAATACCCAACGGAAGTAGCAAGACCTTAAAAGGTAAGAGATTTTTAAAAACAATATCTTATGGTATCATGTAGAATGTTCTGTATGAGAGGGATGGGAGATAAACTCCTACTCATGTCAGACGTCTGGATGATGGTTGGTTTGGCATGAAAATATTAAGATAGACTTCTCCTGATTGGACCTCTCTTAAAAGTAACAACCTAGGTGTGCGCGCGAACATATTTGTTATAACCTAACACCTTGTAATACTACTTCATTTACTTCCAATTTTGTCAAGCAGAGACCACAGACAGCCAAAATAAGAGCTCGTGGCCAGGACCCCCTATAGGACCAGCCAAGGATTATGAGTAGCTGCTAACATTAGCGTAAAACGCCCATAATAATACTGAAAGCCCAAGGCTTAGGACCATCCTCAAGTGGAAATAGTAAAAAGATTCAGTAAGCTGTAACTTCATCTATCTCAGGGATTACTGTGGTTTTAATTAGCTGCAGTAAATTACGGTCATTTTGTGCATCAAACCTGTGTATTTAATTCGCCCGAAAAAAAAATCGGGTATGTTCAAGTTACCAGCAGTGATAGAACCCAACATCAACTTAATGCTTCGTGTTGCCAGGAGTCGACGCTAGACATCTCATTAGACGTGCCTTGAGGACGCTTGATTCGACAACTTAAGCACATAAGTGGGCTACAAAAATGCGTCCTGTCGCCAGACCTCTTCAGTCTTTACAGTAAAATAATATCATAATTAAGGGAAACCTTTAAACGGCGGTTTAGAAAAAAGGACAACAAAATCAGTCTCCTTCAAATATCGTGCTCGCTGTCATACATTTTTTAAGACATAGTATCAAGTTCAACGCTTGATGGGTTATAATTAGGATCTGTAGTTTAGTAAATTCAAGATAATAAAATTAGATTTCCGATATCTAAATATAGTATCTCCCCTTCCATTCAGTCCAAACGTGGTAAATCAAAACATTATTTCTTCTTCCTCAGAATTTTGCCCGATATCCCTGAACATTAAATCTGAACCCATCGAGTCAGATGAAAGTATTTTAGGAGAGAGGAAGGCGATAAATGTATTCTATACATATATAATATACATCATCATCATCATGTGACGTATTCTCTCCAAAACGTTGTCTCCATTACGGCTGCTCTAAACGCATCACGATTTTGGGCAAGTCGACCTGCATCTTCTTAAGACATGTTCAGACTCTCTGGGATGTCCTGGATCCACCGTCGTCTAAGTCGTCCCCTTCCCCAAAGGAATAATTTACATATAAAATTTAATGAAAAAGGTGGCATTAAAATATATTCACCACGATGTTATCATCTTCCACTCCCTACTCCCTAAGGAGCCTAGGGCTACCTCTGCTACTGGCTCCTTGTGAGGAAACCCCTGCGAAGCAGTCACTCGCTCTTGCAGTGGTGGTTTATATAGTGGTTCTTTTATATGATGAGGTTGCCAGTCTCATGTGAAGCATTTAACTATGAGCCTAAGTGCAAAACGAAATCAATAACAATAGAACAGAAAAACTATTAGTAATTTTTCTAACATTGACTAACCTCTTTTTCCATCCACACATTCCTTAAAAGCATTATATAAAATTAAATCCCAATGGTATAAATCTACACAGGAATGAAATTATGCAACAGGCTGTGAACAGGATATGCTCTGGGAAACTCTAATTCTCCGCGTGTGTTGGTAAAACCGTACTGACTTCTGGCGAACGTGTCGTTATATATCTGGATTCATGTACATTCACAAGCAATTTATACACGTAAAATTAAAATATAAAATGAAAAAATATACAGGTTATAACTTAACCCAATAGATGGGGTTAAGAATTATATCCTTACTTGATGCACAGAAAAAGTGCCAATGTTGGACAATTCTGGGGCTGTATCCAATGACTGCTCCTCTTCCTCCACTAATTAGTCGTCCATCTTACTCTGCAACGTCTGCATGCTCGCGTGTGATTTCAGTGCCCGTCAATTGCTAAAAGGGGCGGATTCTCGTAACCAAGTCTTCTTCTTCTTGCTGGGTGTTAGGTGACAAAACAAACCGTAGTTTGGGATTGGTCGCCCAATAGAGAAATGGTATGCTCTATGTTACAAAGGTATTTCTCTCTTTGGCGGCTTCGATTTAAGTCCACTTGTGTTGCCTGCCTGGTAATCTCTTGTGTCTTGGTCGTATGTTGGCTCCCTTTAATTTCTGTCCGTAAATCAACGCTTCTTAGCCGCCATCAAACAGTCCACCATCTGGTAACACACAATCCTGTGCGTGTCGAGAGTCCTTTGTTATTGACTACCAGCAGCTGGCCTGCAATTGTGTCCAAATGTAGTGATACTTGCTTTGTTTAAATATGGGATTAAGTCCTCAAACTAATTCTTTCTATTGCTGTCTACCGCACCAAACAATAACTTGTCTAACGAGCCAGGTGTGTTCCAAAAGATAACGTAAGGTTGAGAAATGTCAAAGATGATTAAAATTACACTGAAGTAAAAGCCATGATTAGGAAAGATTACTTTAAAAATGATGAAAGAGAAAAAATGGAAGAGAAATAAAATAAGAACGATGAAGAAAAAGGTAAAAGACTAACAAGATCAGAACACTTTATCACAATCCTGTCTACGTGATTGCAACTGTAACAAACCTTTAAGACTGTCTTCAAAAACGCACTCAAAATCTGTGCAAGAATCGACTGATCTTGTTAGAAGGTTAATTCCACCGCAGTTGAAACATTATCTCGAATTACAAACTAAGAGCATTCCTTTGATAAGACCCGGTGCGTTCCCTCCTCGTTACCACTTTTATCAGTGTACTGGTACGTAATTGCTAACGTAAAATTTGTCTATTTTAAATTTACCCCAATTATTATCCACATGAGGTTGAACATGCAAAAAATAAACTTTTTTTTTTCATGGTCCAAAAATCAATCAATCATCTCTTTTAAACTGGGCATTACCGTATACGTCCGATTGGCAGAGTGGTTAGAGCGCTGGCCTCTCACGGCAATGGTGTCGGGTTCGAAACACGATGGCGTCACGCTCCTGTCTACCTAGCTGTAAATAGATACCTGACTCCCCTCTTGAGTTAGGACAAGTAAAGGCAGCGAGGGAAGGAACTGGTCAGCCCACCTCTCGAAGCTGGACCTAGTAAAGTGAAGTCTCTAACACTTCTCCCCTGCGGCTGTATGGGACTACCTTTATCTTTTATACCGTATACAAAGAAAATAAGAATATACGTTTGAGTAATGTAATACAGGCCCGTTCGCTTTGTTGGTTTATTTGTACCTAGCTGCCCCCGTGCGATTACCTCGCACGTAGATCGAAATTTCAATTACTGTTGATATGTACTACTCGTCAAAAGTCAAGGGCCACCCTATTATTTTCAATACACTTTTATATAAGTGCATAGAATGATTAAATGAAGGAAGTTTTTAGTAAAAATGGGTGCAATATCTTCCTCTGACAGTCCTCTATGCACGTTAAGCATAAAAACAACTAACCGACAACCATGGTGATCGCGTGAAATTTGGTTTGCTGACCATAAATTCACATTTTTAATCTGTTTTTTCAAACTTCCGTACAACCAAACAGATGAAGTAATCGTGCTGATTGACATTCCACGTGCAGTGGCAACTTTTCGCGAACAGAGTTCACTCTTAATTTGTTTTACAATCAGCAGACTTAGGGTAGTTTCATCACTTGCAAAAACCATGCCACCGAGAAGAAGTCTTGACACCTTACAAAGAATGAGGGCTATAGCGTGGGTTGAAAGTGGTTTATCTGTCCGTGAGGTTGCTAGACGGCTTGCAGTGTCACACTCTACTATCCAAAGAATTTTGGAGAGATTTCAGGCCACAGGAAGTGTGGAGGATCGCCACCGGCCAGGTCGCTCTAGATGCACCAATAGACATGATGACCGGTACCTCTTGTTGTCAGCCCTGCGCCATCGAACGGTGACTTGTTCCACTCTAAGATGTCAGCTGAGACAAACTGTAAACGTTAATGTCAGTCAAAGCACCATTCGCAGACGTTTACATGAATTTGGACTGGCTGCTCGACGTCCTGCAGTCAGAATCCCTCTTACTCCTGCTCATCGCAGAGCCCGTGCTCGCGAGCGTCCTGGACAGGCAACAATGGAGTCAAGTTCCCTTCACTGATGAATCTCCTGCTTCATTCGCAGAGCCCGTGTTGCTTGGTGTCGCGAGCACATCCGATGGACAAGGCAACAATGGAGTCAAGTTCTCTTCACTGATGAATCTCGCTTCACTGTGTCATTCAATGATGGCAGGATTCGAGTTTGGAGATGACCAGGAGAGCAATTTACTGATAACACAATTCGAGAGGTGGATCATTATGGTAGGGGTTCTGTCATGGTCTGGGAGTCAAACCAGAACAATGGTTACAGTAGAGCAAACAATGACAATTTCAGAGGAAATAATAATCGCGGTAGATCGCAACACAATAAAAATAGATCTTATCACCAGGGAAACTCTGTACTGCAAGAGTCTCAGGGAGTATGTAATCAAGTGAACGATAATAAAAATTCTAATGCTATCAGCATAACGTGTTCTGCTTTCGATTTTGGGAGAGCATCTCAATGCCCCCAATGCACAACATTGTTCGAACCGACTACTGTAACTACCTTGAGATGTGGTCACCCTCTTCCCGCTCTTCCTGCTGCAGTTGCGCATGACGGGAGAGGATCTCTTATCTTACATAAAGGTCTACTGAATAATAATCCAGTCTCAGTCCTTTTTTATTCTGGATGCACTACTATCGGAGTTAAGCAATCTCTCATAGATCCTTCCTGTGCCACGGGAAAGGTGGTCAAATGTGTGACATTTGGTGGCACTCTGGAAAAGTATCCAACTGCTATCATTCACATTGCTACTCCCTTCTTTACGGGAGATGTCCACGCGTGTCTTCTACCGAATCCTATTGCGGATCTTATCATCGGTCGTATTCACGGAGTTAGGGAATGCACCCCGCAGCAGATTGCTGCTTGGGAAGAACAAAATATCCAAGCTGCCAATGCAGTGGTCACAAGAGCACAAGCTCTTAATATGCCTCAAACTTCATCGACTGAAAGTAATGAAGTGCATAGCCATGATGATCACTTGGTGATTTCGCGTGACCATTTTATAAAACTGCAAGAAGGTGACCCTTCTTTAAAAAAATTCTTCCTTCTTGCTAAAAAGGGTGATCCAAATCAGAACACAAATCGAAAATCTTGGATTACAATGAAGAATGGTGTACTAGTGCGTATGGTACAAGACTCGACTACGTCTACGCATTCACAAATTCTTGTGCCCAAGAGTATGAGAGTCCAAATTCTGCAACATGCTCACGACTCTCAGTGTGCTGGACATATGAGTTTTTCCCGTACTAAGTCGAGAGTTCTTGCGGCTTTCTTTTGGCCATTTGTCAATAAAGACATACGCATTTATTGCCGATCTTGCAAAATATGTCAAGAGGTCAAATCAAGAGGTCCACGGCATGCAGCACCTATCCAGGCTGCGGACATTCCTATTCGGCCGCTTCAGAAAATGGCAATAGATATTATTGGCCCTTTTAAGGTCAAGTCGGCCAGAGGACATCAATTTATCATAACATGCGTTGACATGTGCACACATTGGCCAGAGGCTATACCTCTTAAGAGCATCTCCACTGCCGATATCGCAGACGCTCTTTGGCTGATATTTTCTCGTTTGGGATTTCCCAGAGATATATTGTCAGACCATGGCACCCAATTAATATCAGACACTATGTCGCAGGTAATGTCTACTCTACATATTAAAAGGTCTCTGAGTAGTATTTATCACCCAATGTCTAATGGGTTAGTCGAACGTTTGAATAGAAATCTCAAGAATCTACTTGGGAAGATAACTGAGGATCATCCTCAGGATTGGGACAGGGTTTTACCCGCAGCTCTCTTTGCATATAGAGAGGTCCCTAATGAACATACAGGGTTTTCTCCTTTTGAACTTGTCTTTGGCGCGCGACCGCGGTAGTATGTCTTTGCTTCATGATCTTATAACTGCTGATAATATTAACGATGACACACAATCTTCATATGAGTATGTCATTGCTCTCAGGCAGAAGATTATCGAAGCATGCAAATTAGCAACTTCCTCATCCAAATTTGCGAAAGAAAAGGCAAGGCAATTTGCAAATAAGAATAGATGCCTACGACAACTTTGTCCTGGCGACAAAGCACTTGTTTTGCTCCCTTGTATGGAGAAAAGACTTCTTATTGCATGGAAAGGTCCGTATACAATAGTCTCAAGAATTTCCGATGTCGACTATGTTGTCGATATTGACGGAAAGCACAAAACCTTTCATATAAACATGCTCACGGAATTTCATGAACGACCAGGCTATTTGCAGCCTATTTTCCAGGCGACGGACGATTCTCCAGTCCCATATGGTCATTACTCATCCCTGTCGGTTATACAGGATGAGGAAACTATTTTCTCAGATGTTAATCTTCCTCTTCCAGTGATTCCACTTCACTCTAAGGAATCATGGAAAAATGTTACTGTTTCTCCTAATTTATCTACTGAGGAACAGCGACAAGTCTTATCTATGTTACAAACATTTCAGGATGTCCTTACCGACATTCCTGGACACACACATGTCATTGAACATGACATAATACTTACTGACCATAATCCTATCAGAGTCAGACCTTACTCAATCCCTATTCATTTTCCGACACAGGTCGAGAAAGAATTGGATGAAATGATACAATTGAAAATAATTGAACCATCCACTTCAGCATACTCTTCGTCCATGGTTATTGTTTGAAAGAAAGATAATAACATACGCCTTTGCGTCGATTATCGCAAATTAAACCAAGTTACGAAGTTCGATGCTGAACCTATGCCTTTATTAGAAGATCTACTTATTAGACTTTCTAATTCTCGATTCTTTACCAAACTCGACTTGTCGAAAGGTTATTGGCAAGTTCCTCTAACTGAACGCATCAAACCTCTTATTGCTTTCTCAACACCTAGGGGTTTGTTTCAATGGAATTTCATGCCTTTCGGCCTTATGAACGCCCCAGCTACTTTCGTACGCATGATGCGTCGAATTCTCTCATACTGTTCAGATGTCATTGCATACTTGGACGATATCTGTCTTTTCAGTGACTCTTGGGAAGATCACTATTTGGGTTTATATGAATTACTGTCTACTCTTCTTCTTCTTCTTCTTCCATCCTTAGCCATCAACCGGCAAAGCAGTATGTGGCCAGTACGCCTAGTGGCGTCTTAGGGCAACAACAAATTGATCAATCTATCGCTGTTTCCACCACGCCTAGTGGCGTCTTTGTGGAACAAAAACAGACCAAACAATCTATCATTGTTTCCGTAATCAGATTGGTTGGCAAGCAGGTGATCAGCCCACTGTGCGAAGTTTTTACGGGATGGGGTAAACAGCCCCATGCCCATACCCTCCTTAGTCGCCTTTTACGACATGCGTGGTAGGGTGCAGTGTTACTATTCTTTGCTCCCCTTTCGGGCCCCGGTAACACACGGGTGACTGTCTACTCTACGCGAGCATAATTTGACTGCAAAACCCTCTAAAGCCTATGTAGGGTTTAGTGAAATTTCTTTCCTGGGTCACCGTGTTGGTCATGGTCTCTTGAAGACAGAGGACCACAACACTTCTAAGATACTAAACATTTCTATTCCTAAGACGAAAAAGCAAGTACGTAGTCTCTTAGGCTTAATACAATTTTACGGAAGATTCATTCCGAATCTGTCTGCTATTATGGCACCTCTTTCAACCCTATTAAAGAAAGGGTCTCCTAATATGGTGCGCTGGTCCCAAGACTGCCAGTCTTTATTGGATCAGATTAAAAATTTATTCTCATCTCCCCCTATCTTAAGGCTACCTACTACTGATAAGAATTTTGTTCTTCATAGTGACGCCTCATCCACTGGGATCGGGGCGGCAATAATGCAGGAGTATTCAGAAACTCTGCATCCTGTAATGTATATCTCTAGGAAACTGAATGCGGCAGAAAGGAATTACTCGGTTCTAGACCGTGAATTGTTGGCTATGGGCTGGTCAATTCTTAAGCTACAAAGATTTCTTCTTGGCGCGCATTTCATTGTGGAAACCGACCAAAAAGCTCTTACAGCTATTCAGAGTAAGAACTTGAAGAGCTCGAGATCCACTCGATATGCCATTGCTCTTCAAGGTAAGCTATCCGTGGTTCGGATAATGTGATGGCAGATATATTGTCTAGATGCCCACATGATTCCACTTAACTCTTGTGTCCTAGATTTCCTGATACACATCTAGACTTATGACAGTTCTTTACTATAACAATATATATTAGCACATTTGTTTTCACCTTAGAATTGTAAATTATGTGATTTCTTTCTCTGTTACCATCTCTGGTATAACGGAGGAAGGTTGAGTTATCTCAATATAAGGGCCGAAAGTTTGCACGGCCACAGTTAATGGTTAAGAATGTATGTTTGATTACTGTATATTAGAAAATCTAACGGTTATCAAATAGAATTGTGTTATTTGTATTTTCTCAGCAAATCATTGATGTTATGGGAGAATCTTTACATTTTGCCAACCATGACGTATTATGATGTCCATACTTACCCTTCGGACAACACTATAGATGCGCCCGCTTAGACTATGATCTTGGACTTCATTGATCATCTACATCGTTAATATAGTATATAACATTGTATTAAAGCATATATTACTGTCACGTGAAAGATAATTTATTTTACCATCTTGTCCATAATTTGATTACTCCTTTAAATGTTCTGTTTTCCGAGACATTTTGTATTTTCTTTTTCTTTCCTTTTCTACCTTTGTGGCCAAACTTTCTCACCCTCTCAAACCCCACCCGAGGTTGTTTACGCTGGCCAGCTGCGGTCAGCTAACGCTAGACGTAATGTTATCTACACGCACCTGTTCGACCAGAGAAACATTTCTCGGGTCCGCTTTAAGTGTTAGAACGAGCCAAGACGGTTTCTGTGAAAGAAACGGTTCGTTAGCGGCGGGTACCCTCTGTGGTCCCAACAGGGGAATTTCTCTGGTCGCTTTAAAACGTTTGATGACGAGCGGCGGGTACCCTTTGAGGCCTGGGGAACTTTTGCACGATTTCTTTTGTCTTCTCTAGATTACGTCTTTCGCCGAACTTCTGTAGAAATACGCACGCCAGGTGTTCGGGGGGAGCGTCCCTTGTAATCTATAAGAGTAGACTGGTTTTAATAGACAAAGACATTCGTAAATTTTCCTGGCCCGAGATAGACCATTATGGAAATAAGGCAAACATTAACACAGAACTAAATGTTTTTCGCCTATTTCTTGGCATTTTTCGGGGTGAGTTGACATATCTTATAAATATGATATATTCATGTTAGCTTTTATATATATCTGTTAGGGAAGTGAATTTATTTCTGAGGACTTCTCCTAGTAATTTATTCAGTGATAAGGTAGCGCTGTCTACGGCCTATTAAGTGGTGCTTACACTGTTACGGTTTATCATGGGTTAAATGTTAAACTTACAATAACAGATATTAGGCGTAGAATCAGTCCACGAATGCTTACCATTGGGTTAAGAGTCAGCAAAATTAACTGTCATTTCTGTAAGATAATGTCAGGTGTGGATTGTTCACTTTAAAACGGAATAGTGAGATGCAGGTAATAACTCTGGATTATAGGAGATAGTCACTTATTCCTTTTGATAGATATTTCTAGTGGCAAGGGAGGATCATTTTATGCTTACTTGTGTGGCTAGGCACTAGTCTATACTTTCACGGAAAGCAGTCACCAGGCATAGATATAATTATATCGTATGATCTAGCCACAACTGTATTATTATAGCAAGAACATTGCATTTTCTTTGTACTCATTTTGTGGAAATGCTAATATATTTCCCAAAGGGGACATACGATTTATTTGTGTAATGTCAAATGCTGTAATCTGTTTATGTAAATTCATTTAATGTTGTAAGATGAATAAGCATATTAATTTAACTGTAACTACATGTTAGGTTTCCTGTATGTTGAGATTGGGAGAAGAGGAGTAGATTTTGCTGTCAGAACAGTTACTGACAGGTACCTGGGTGTGCAAAAGATATTAAGCCTATGCGGGCGCGTGTTGATAATTGATATTTTTAAGGAACAGGAGACATGGTTAAAGACAGCCCTAAACTATCATAGCAATAACTACAATAAATTTAATCCCATAGTGGAGCGAAACTTTCTGTATAAAGTTAGATTGATTTTAGCGTTGCTTGAAGTTAAAAGGTGTCTCTTTTGGGTCTCAGTTCCAGGGGGACCGACTCGCGAGAGCAGATTCCAGTCAGGCGAAGAACGAAATATTCTCTTCGATCTAGAGGGTTCTGAATACCGCTAGCGTCACGAATCGTCACACCCCGTTCCTGAATCAAAACCCCTTTTTGTCAACGCCAAGTTAAGCTCACGCAGTGCAACGGAGCCAACGCTAAATCTGGAATCGCCAAACGCAGTAGTAGTTCTCTACTCGCCTATTGGATTACCAGCCAGAGCATTGCGGCTTCCAGAATATCAAACCCGCTCAGCATGCCTATAGCAGAATTCCATATCACCCGCCTTTGTTGTGCCTAAACGGGGCACTCAGCAAACCACAGCCAAACCAGTTTAAACAGGATTTATACCAAGTACGAAAGCCGATTCTAGCGCCGGATAAGCGCGCAAGGGACAATTTGTCCTCAAGTGACTTCGTCCTGTGTATTTATTCCTGGATATATTAAAACCTCGCACTTAGGAGCGGCCAGCAAAGATATACAGCGTCTTCCAGCCCCTCACGCAAATTAGTGTCACCAAAGATAGCGCCTACATTGGATTTACAGGTCAAGTCCATCATCCATGGAGTATATCTTTACGTAAAGACATTGGAGCTATCCCATTTGGTCCCACGAAAGCGGACGGACATGCTGTCGCTCAGTTTGTTTATTTGGTCAGCAGGAGATAGACAGTCTTCCAGTCCCATCGCGAAATCAGGGGTGCCACCAACAATAGCGACTACAGTGGATTTATACAGGTCAAGTCCATCACCCATGGAGTATATCTTTACGTAAAAAAGACACTGTCTGAAGCATTGTACTTGGTCCCACGAAAACCGACAGACTGGCAGACAGTTTATTTATTTCTCTTTGTGTTCTACAGGTTTTATGAATGGTGATCTGTGTGTGTGATTGTTGGTGTATATGATTATCGATGAATATTTGATTATTGATGAAATTTTATGTTGTTGTGATGATATGCATTAATTCCATGCTTTTTCTTCTTTAATAAATTTTACACATTTATTAATGCGCTGTTCACGACCTTTCCATCCATATTTGTATTTTTAGCTCTTTACTATAATCTCTATGTATGATAAGAGAAAAGAGAGAGAGCAGGAGATGCTTAGACAGTAAAGTGAGTTGAGGCCTGGAGAGAGAGATCATTTGAATAAATCTTCTTCCAGGTTGTCTCAAGTCCATCTCCTATTTACACCTTATCTAAAGTGTAATCTATAACTCTGTCAGTCCACTATCCCTTGTCGATTTCACTACAGTTGTCCAACTCGACAAATACTCTACACTCTAACTCAACCACGACAATTGGGAGCCCGTCCGAGATTCTAGAACCCATCTAGTACGACATTTAATATGTGCTCGATCCGAGGATGAATCTCTCACAAGATTCTATCTGGATTCTTAGAGTTTAGTGTTCGGCAGATTATAGGAATTTCTTTCCCCTAGACATATCGAACTATTTCTTTTGGAGGAAGTCTGAACAGCGTTTTTTCTCCACAGCAATCATAAATATTAAGTTACATTTATTGTTCATGCTACACATGAGACAGCTGGTAAAGGTTGATGGTATCACTGCTGAGTTTTTGGTTGACAAATCTGACGACTATTGTTGTAAAAGTCAGAAAAATTTTTTTTTTAAGGGTTAATATTTTTTTCAGGAGTAGCTCTTTAATCAAAGATAAGAAGCTACAGATAGTCAGTTACTAGCTTGCATTTGTACCAAGGGAGGGTGTTCATTCGGATGATAGCAACCAATCCTCTCAATCGTAGTACTGACAGAACTGGGGTGAAGTGATAGTAAGTTTTACATCACTTACATTTTTTGGAGTTTTTTGGGTTTTTGCTTGTCGATCAGAGTAGCTACAAACTTTCTTGTTTTTTAAAGTTCCCAGGCTAGTCTAGATTTTATTGATTATTAAGTTAATCAGCACGTAGTGGACTAGGTAACTAAGATCTCTAGGTTCTATCCTTCTATAGTGTTTGCTCACCCTGATATAATGGCCGATCTAGATAAAGTGCATAGGATTGCCCTCGAGGTAGCTAAGTACATGGAGTACAAGGATAGCGAAATCCAGCCCTTTCTAGAATTTGCAGTAAGCCTGCAGGATCAATACGAGGTAGACAATTGGTTTGACAGCCGTTTAATCTTAGCATGGTCCTGTAAACAAACTGGGGAGAGTGAAGCATTCACCCGACAGTATGTAGAAGAAGTGATAGAAGACGAGAAGCAAAGGGAAAAGCAAAAACAAGAGCGGGACAAGCAATGGGAAATAGAGCGCCAAGAAAGGGACAGAGAAAGACAAGAAAGGGACAGGCTACACCAAATCAGAATGAATGAACTGGATAGCCAAATTCGGAGGGTGGAAACAGATACTAAATGTAGTCACTCTACTTCCCCTTCTACTGTGCCCTTAACGGTCAACGCCCCTGCAAACCTTGCGCCCATGAAAGAAAACTTGCCTGCTAAAACCGAACCCCAACTCCAGAAAATTGACTTTCCTTTGGACTTGGATCCGAAGCCCGAACAAGGAAAGAATTTACGTCGGGATAGCAGACCTAAGGCCACGGGGAAAATTACGCAACGTTCCCAGGCATGGAAACTGCTCAAAGGTGAGAGAGGTGCTAACAAGCATTGTAATACGGATTGTTCCCGTCTGGCAAGCGGCGAACCCCGAGCCTCTCACGCTCCAGACCGAGCAGCACCTAACCGACACGTGACGTCGAGAAAAGGGAGCCACACCCTATCACGTTATATTTCGCAAGATTCCCGGCCGGACAGCGAAAAAACCATATGCAGAGGCGCATCCCTCCAACTCAGCGATCGTAGAATGGAGGCGCCGCTCCTCTTATCACCCTGAGCTTAAAAGGTGCAAGAATAAGTCGCCTGCTAAAAGGGTTAAACTTTCCAAACCGTTCCAAGGAACTTTGGAAAAACACACCGAGAGTTTTCTCTCGGGCACTTCGCGATCAAACGGGATCTCAAACCGTCCAGTCTTTTGCATGCAGTCTGCGGGGCCTGTCAACCAGGAAGTGGATCTCGCATTGCAGGACAAAGTTCAACTGACGCCAGTAACTTCCTCAGGGGAGGGCAAAGTTGACGTTTATGATGGACACAGGGTTCCAGGCGAAGGGATCCCTGGTATTCCATTTGAGTCTCTCACACTTCTCAGGGCAGAAGACAGTGAGAAAAGCTGCCTTACTACTGTACAAGGAGCCATTGTTGAGAGCCTTGGCTCACGTCATGCTAGTAATGGTAAAGCGACTCAACAAGCTCTGCAACTCGCAGATATTACCTATCTGTCTTCACGGATAGAAGCTACGGAGATCCGTTATGATTTAGTAGAACCCCAGAATGCGATCGATTACTCTTTGCTTCAGGCAGCAGAGTTTTCTCATTCAAATCGCATTATTCCAGTGGTCTCAACCCCACTGATGGACAGCAAAGTAGTCGCCTCCGCCAGGCCATTACAGAACAACTTGATCATTTCCGTTGACCAAGCCAGAGTTGTGACTGGCAAGGCAAGGAAAGCTCCAGACCCGCCTTTAGACGGCACAGGTCTGAAGATTGATCAATGCTCCCGCCGAAACAGCGGAGTAGGTGTGGAGAGGCAGAAGGAAAATGCTAGTATTTCTTCGGCCAACGAACGGCTTTATTTACCAACTAGGGTTATACGCGCGCGAAAAGTCCCTATAGACTGCAGCTATACAGGGTTATTCAAGTCCGCGACAGGTAAACCCATAACGGAAATTAAACAGCCGAGTCCAGCAACGATTACACTGCATGTAACAGGCGGATTATCTACGCAGTGGCCAGTGAGTTCAGGCGGGGCCGAAACTCACAACAGGTGCGGATAATTTTCCGGACCATAAACAGGCACAGCGAATTGCGGAAGCAAGGTCAGGTTCACACGGAAACGGAAGGCGTCAGTGCCGACTGGCCTCGCAAAATCCCATTCGCTGAACGTCTATTAGACAGAGGGAAGAAAAGAAATGAACTCGGAGCTAGTCATACAGACAGACAGAAATTGGAAACGTATTTGGTTTTATGAGTATAGGATGTTCCAATGACAGGTAACAAAAGACGATGGAAAAGATAAATTACTGTCATTTTTGTCCGTATTCCTCGAACTTTAAAAGGGGGGGCACTTGTCACGTGAAAGATAATTTATTTTACCATCTTGTCCATAATTTGATTACTCCTTTAAATGTTCTGTTTTCCGAGACATTTTGTATTTTCTTTTTCTTTCCTTTTCTACCTTTGTGGCCAAACTTTCTCACCCTCTCAAACCCCACCCGAGGTTGTTTACGCTGGCCAGCTGCGGTCAGCTAACGCTAGACGTAATGTTATCTACACGCACCTGTTCGACCAGAGAAACATTTCTCGGGTCCGCTTTAAGTGTTAGAACGAGCCAAGACGGTTTCTGTGAAAGAAACGGTTCGTTAGCGGCGGGTACCCTCTGTGGTCCCAACAGGGGAATTTCTCTGGTCGCTTTAAAACGTTTGATGACGAGCGGCGGGTACCCTTTGAGGCCTGGGGAACTTTCGCACGATTTCTTTTGTCTTCTCTAGATTACGTCTTTCGCCGAACTTCTGTAGAAATACGCACGCCAGGTGTTCGGGGGGAGCGTCCCTTGTAATCTATAAGAGTAGACTGGTTTTAATAGACAAAGACATTCGTAAATTTTCCTGGCCCGAGATAGACCATTATGGAAATAAGGCAAACATTAACACAGAACTAAATGTTTTTCGCCTATTTCTTGGCATTTTTCGGGGTGAGTTGACATATCTTATAAATATGATATATTCATGTTAGCTTTTATATATATCTGTTAGGGAAGTGAATTTATTTCTGAGGACTTCTCCTAGTAATTTATTCAGTGATAAGGTAGCGCTGTCTACGGCCTATTAAGTGGTGCTTACACTGTTACGGTTTATCATGGGTTAAATGTTAAACTTACAATAACAGATATTAGGCGTAGAATCAGTCCACGAATGCTTACCATTGGGTTAAGAGTCAGCAAAATTAACTGTCATTTCTGTAAGATAATGTCAGGTGTGGATTGTTCACTTTAAAACGGAATAGTGAGATGCAGGTAATAACTCTGGATTATAGGAGATAGTCACTTATTCCTTTTGATAGATATTTCTAGTGGCAAGGGAGGATCATTTTATGCTTACTTGTGTGGCTAGGCACTAGTCTATAACTTTCACGGAAAGCAGTCACCAGGCATAGATATAATTATATCGTATGATCTAGCCACAACTGTATTATTATAGCAAGAACATTGCATTTTCTTTGTACTCATTTTGTGGAAATGCTAATATATTTCCCAAAGGGGACATACGATTTATTTGTGTAATGTCAAATGCTGTAATCTGTTTATGTAAATTCATTTAATGTTGTAAGATGAATAAGCATATTAATTTAACTGTAACTACATGTTAGGTTTCCTGTATGTTGAGATTGGGAGAAGAGGAGTAGATTTTGCTGTCAGAATATTTAATGACAGTTACATGGGTGTGCAAAAGATATTAAGCCTATGCGGGCGCGTGTTGATAATTGATATTTTTAAGGAACAGGAGACATGGTTAAAGACAGCCCTAAACTATCATAGCAATAACTACAATAAATTTAATCCCATAGTGGAGCGAAACTTTCTGTATAAAGTTAGATTGATTTTAGCGTTGCTTGAAGTTAAAAGGTGTCTCTTTTGGGTCTCAGTTCCAGGGGGACCGACTCGCGAGAGCAGATTCCAGTCAGGCGAAGAACGAAATATTCTCTTCGATCTAGAGGGTTCTGAATACCGCTAGCGTCACGAATCGTCACACCCCGTTCCTGAATCAAAACCCCTTTTTGTCAACGCCAAGTTAAGCTCACGCAGTGCAACGGAGCCAACGCTAAATCTGGAATCGCCAAACGCAGTAGTAGTTCTCTACTCGCCTATTGGATTACCAGCCAGAGCATTGCGGCTTCCAGAATATCAAACCCGCTCAGCATGCCTATAGCAGAATTCCATATCACCCGCCTTTGTTGTGCCTAAACGGGGCACTCAGCAAACCACAGCCAAACCAGTTTAAACAGGATTTATACCAAGTACGAAAGCCGATTCTAGCGCCGGATAAGCGCGCAAGGGACAATTTGTCCTCAAGTGACTTCGTCCTGTGTATTTATTCCTGGATATATTAAAACCTCGCACTTAGGAGCGGCCAGCAAAGATATACAGCGTCTTCCAGCCCCTCACGCAAATTAGTGTCACCAAAGATAGCGCCTACATTGGATTTACAGGTCAAGTCCATCATCCATGGAGTATATCTTTACGTAAAGACATTGGAGCTATCCCATTTGGTCCCACGAAAGCGGACGGACATGCTGTCGCTCAGTTTGTTTATTTGGTCAGCAGGAGATAGACAGTCTTCCAGTCCCATCGCGAAATCAGGGGTGCCACCAACAATAGCGACTACAGTGGATTTATACAGGTCAAGTCCATCACCCATGGAGTATATCTTTACGTAAAAAAAGACACTGTCTGAAGCATTGTACTTGGTCCCACGAAAACCGACAGACTGGCAGACAGTTTATTTATTTCTCTTTGTGTTCTACAGGTTTTATGAATGGTGATCTGTGTGTGTGATTGTTGGTGTATATGATTATCGATGAATATTTGATTATTGATGAAATTTTATGTTGTTGTGATGATATGCATTAATTCCATGCTTTTTCTTCTTTAATAAATTTTACACATTTATTAATGCGCTGTTCACGACCTTTCCATCCATATTTGTATTTTTAGCTCTTTACTATAATCTCTATGTATGATAAGAGAAAAGAGAGAGAGCAGGAGATGCTTAGACAGTAAAGTGAGTTGAGGCCTGGAGAGAGAGATCATTTGAATAAATCTTTTTCCAGGTTGTCTCAAGTCCATCTCCTATTTACACCTTATCTAAAGTGTAATCTATAACTCTGTCAGTCCACTATCCCTTGTCGATTTCACTACAGTTGTCCAACTCGACAAATACTCTACACTCTAACTCAACCACGACAATTACATTTTAAAAGGATGTAACTTTTTGTTGTTAAAGTGATTGTATCACTATACTGCGGTACATTAAGATAATGACACCGCTGGTTTTAATGATGTTTCATTACTAGACATGGAGATAAGGTACTTGATGTGATATATAAAATTATCTTTTGCTTGCATTGTAACTTTGCCAGCACTGTAGTGTACGTTGGTGGCACCTCCCTGGATATGTCTATACTTAGAGAAATGCTTTCTCTAATGTTCTGAGATATATTCTCACCTGACGCTCCATGCGTCGAGTTAGCATCACATTAGACATCATATTTATTTGTGATACTTCTCATCTGCGCATCATTCGTGCGTTATGAGCCTGCTGTATCTTGCTCTTGGATGTATTTCCAAAAAAAAAATTTCATTTTTTTTTCCCGGGGGTGCGGTTATTATAGTTTGTTAAATGTACCTGTTTAAGTATGGAGACATTATTTGTTAGATTCTTGATCAAAGGGGAGTTACTCATTTTTTACTTGGGTTGAAGTCAACAGTGGTTGTTATCCCACTTGTCTTTAACCAAGCGGTCTAATTTTAGAACCGATGTCTTGTTACCTGTCCATATATTGCTTGAATGGTCAGCCTTTCCTAGAATGTTTTCAGATAGCCCACCTGAGTCTAGCTCAGGGGTCTTGCGTCTCACGACGCATGCGCGAGTTTTGTGGCGCGTTAAGAAAGACATTTTGTTAGGGAGTCGAGCTGTGGTTTTCAAATGGTCACGACGTGTTGGCGTCTTCGATCTGGCTTTATGCCTGGGGAAGCAAAGTCCTCTGTGTGTGACCAAGATGTCTAAAGATTGTTTCCCCATGTTATATTCTAAGCGCCTAGGAGGCGAGTGAGTTTTTTGGTGTTTATTCTGAAGAGATGTCAAGGTAAATTATCCTTCAAATCATTTTCTCTATTGCCAGAATCGTGAATAACATTTGTTACCAGCTTAGTGACTTTTCCCTGGGCGGGAAAGAGTCCATTGAGAATACTAGAGTTTGAGCTCACGAATTATGCTCACATACCTTGTTTTGTCCAAGGAATCATAGAGGACACTGTATTTAGGGGCCCGCCATATTTTGCGGCCTGCTGTATACTAGAAAATGTATCTGACTTGCTGGTGTCAGAGTAGAGTGGAACTAAGCTCATATATTTGAAGACCCGCTGGCAATGCAGGGAATTTTGCTGTAGCTGTAGAAAGAGAGATAGATTGAGGTCAGCATCATAAATGCACAGCTTACTGATGAACTGTCGATGCAAACTGTACTGAACTGTTGTCATGTTTACGATGTCCTGAGTTTTGTCAAATGACTATTTATATTGATGTCGGCGTCCCTTGTAGTCGTACTATATTAAAGTCTTGAAAACGTCAGAGGTGTTACCAAGCTCCATGACTTTCTACGTTGTGGTGCAAGAGTGTGTTGTCCAGTAGATGACTGTCTTCCACGAACCTTTACACACCCATTCGCACTCTTTGATATCTACTCATGCACCATTGCTATAACACTACAACGCTTTGAAGACAAGACATGAATGTCAACATAATGGCGGCCAACCAGGGCCTACAATATTTATGATAGCCTGTGTGGCGTTTGAGTTACAAGAAATACTGTACAGCAGCTCCCACCTTGTTGATGAACTGCGTTCACACTCCAGCAACATCCACGTTTCTACACAACACTACTAAGGCCAGTGAGATCTGCAACACTACCAATCAAGCAACAGCCTGTTACACTTATGGAGGGCAAAACACACTGTTACATTTATGGTGGCCACAGAAATCGACCTGACTTCACCAGAAACAGCCCAACATTATTTAGTGTCTGGTCTTGACTCTTATTGTGATGGTGATCGCAATTGAAGGATAACTGGAAGCTGGCGTCTTTTGAATTTGAAAAGTAGTTGAGTTTTTTTTATCGGCTAAATCGATCCTTGGGAGAAATACTCTTATCTCCAAAATATTTGACTTAGATTAGCCTAGATATCATTTTTTCATCTATAAGACGTACGTGTATTTTCTATGATAAATAACCGGAATTTGCAAATGAGTCCGTTCTTTTAATTTAAACTCCGAATAACCATAAGAGCTCCAATCTTCTTTTATTTTACATAACATTTTGCCTCGTTTTAGCAAAGCGTACTTCGTTCAACCTAGACACAGAGTCCGTCGGTTATATTAAGTTGCCTGTCCACAGATAAAAGGTCATGTGGTCTGGTTACTCAGCTTCAGGCAAAAATACAATGATAACAGCATTTTCATATACGATAGCCAAGTGATGTCAATGTTGACGAATCGAGTCAATCGACTCAGACTCGAGGGACTTAAGCTACCACGCGAAAATAATAGTAAAAGTACTAAAAATAAGTATTATTATTTTTCATTATTATTTATAGTGATCGATGCGATTATTCGATAAAGTGCTATTGTGGCTATGAACAGTGTTAGATCAAAAATGAGGCGCGAGTCGGGACTCAACTTGAGAGTTGGGGACTCCATTTGAAAGTCAGTGTTGCGACTCGACTTGAGACTTGTGCTAAGAGATTCGTTAAGATATACTTGACAACAATCTGGTAATTGTATTTCCTCGCTTTACAAGAATTAGAATTGTAGCTTCCTTTAGCGTTACAGACCGGCGTTTTGAACAGCACCTGTAGGAAAACTTCGAACGTAAGGGAAATCTCAAACATGTAATAATTCGGTTTGTAGTTATGTTCGCGAAATGAAAGCCAGTTTTAAACACTTATATAAATCAATATATTCATAAAATGTTTTCTACATATGATAGCTATGGATATAATATCCACTCGCTTCAAAAGAATTTTAATTTAATCTCCCACAAGCTTGACAGGTAAGGATTTATATTGTTATTAATAATTATTATTTCATATTACAAACAAGGTCGATTTTCGACGCACAAGCCTTCTAGTAAGAACAGAGAAGCAAGCAGGCGGATGACGCAGTGTCCGTGTTTGCGTGAGGTCACGCGTCTTCTTAAAATTGCTCGCGTTAGCCAGTATTGAATTATGTCAGTCAACAGTTACCTTTTGGGTTTGACGGATGCAATAAGAAATTCTATTTTTCCATATGTGATGTAAAACCAGCAATAAACATAATATTTAAAAATGAAAATACATAACAAAGTAGTCAATTGTTTGAAAAATACTTTGAAATGCTGTAAGTCTTACATTTAGCAGATAGCTTTGTTTAACTCTTACTATACGGGAAATACAGGCCTCATTTTGGCGAGGCGCGTCCCGTTCAACCTAGCCGGTTATATTAGGGCGCATGTCCAAATATAAAAGACCTTTAGGACTGGATAATTGCTACACCTTGAGTACTATGGCTTCAGCTTGGAAGCCGTATGTTTGTTTTTTAAAGTTCACTCACTTAATCGGTGACACCCCACTTAACCCGTTCTTACTCTTTTTACCACACGAGCGGTTACAGCGCTTGCCTCTCGTGACAAACTTACAGGGATCGAAACCATGTAGCAGCGTCGCTCTCCTGACAACCCAGCTGAAAATGGGTACGTGACTCTACTTTAAGAGTTAGAGGAAGCAAAGGCAGCGAGGAAAGGAATAGGTCACCCCATCTTATAAAGCTGGACCTAGTATAATGAAGTCTCTAACACTTCAGTCACCTACGGCAGTTTCTCCTCTCATCATTTTCCTTTTCGCGCCATAAGAAACATGGACCAATCGCTGCAGCCGGTCCCCTTGCAGGAAGTACGTAAAAAACATTTACATGCTATGTCAGCCGTGGTTTCTGTAGAAATATATTTGACATGTTTACATTAGTGATTGCGTCTTTAAATGTCTGGATCGTACACGGGTCTTATATACCGTAGTGGCGTCTGTCGTGAGAGTGATCTCAGCCAATGGTGGGTGCAACATTGGCTGTACGTAGTTTCACTATTTACTTTCATAGCAAGGCGATGGCGCCGTTTGGGTAGTCATCGGTTCGATTCCCGGTAAATCTATCATTTATATTTATTTTCTGTTATCTGCTGCTCTCCTTTATGTCCAACAATTGCCTGTTAATTATCTACATTTATTTATCTGTTACTCGCGTAAAGTGTCATGTCAACGCAACATTGCCAGTTTTAAACATGACATTTCATCAAAGTCAGTCCAGTAGTTGTCGAGTGTTCTTGCTAAAGACGAACGAACAAAGTTAAATGCACTAGCGGGACCCAAGACGCGTCAACAGTGAGGAATGCAGTTAGCGACCCATAGCTAGACTGCTTGCGTCAGGGTCAGCGAACCAGAGCTGACAAAGACCCTACTCCACCTCCAAGTGGTGGTCCTGGAAACAGGCTGCATCACTGCAGTCTGGCTGAGTGAGTAGGGATCGAAGAGGGAAGGCTAACCCGGTCCCAAAAATGCCGTGCTGAAGTCGGATGTGTCGGCCGAAAGGCGCAAATATCGCAGCTTCGCTTTAAACCGACACAAACGCAACCAACGTCCTTTTCAGGACGAACGAAGAAGAAAAAAATGCACTAGCGTCGCTATGTAAAATTACGAACATGCTAAAAAAAATAATTTGCAAACTTAACCTTATGTCACCTTTGTACTGCTTTATTCTATCTCCACTGCAGCTTGTTCTGAGAAACATACGTTCAAAGTTTTTAGGTTATTAGTTGAAAAGAAGGATATTTCACATTAAAATGAAATTTTGCATTGTGATCCAAATTGATAACTGTTAAGATATTTTGAAGGATGATAGGTTACTCCGTATGACGTCGATTTATGACCTCATGTCAATTTTGGTAAAAAATTAAAATAGAGATAGAATAAAGCAATACACAGGCGACGATTAATACATGTATTAGGCTCATGGTTTGCCTTGGCAAAGAATTTATTTCTGTTAAGTGACAAGAGTTTAAATGCCAAGCCGAATATCTATATATAAAATGAAATCTTATCTTATTATGAAACGTGGTCATTCTGAAACTTCTCTTCTTTTTTTTAAATATATTTCTCCCCCACCGTTATCTAATCTAAGGACAACGCTAACTTACGGAACTATTGTCCCACTTGTTCACCGCCTTACACGTAGGCACTTGTGTTCCCACCAGACACCTGTAATACTGATCTCTTGTATCAACCGATTAGCTAGAGGGTATAAACTAAACCTGCACATTGGGCCACCTTTACAGCTGCCCCTCCCCCCTTTCTTTAACAAGAAGTCTGCCCCACAGTAATTCATACTTTTGCAATTGTAATTTATGTAGCATGTCTTTAGCACAGTAAGATTGTGTAGTTCAAGGCACAAGCCTTCTTAACTGCCTTTAACGACACGCTTATTAAGACACAGCGGGTCTACGTTTTGCTCCAAAATCATACACACAGTGCAGTATATTACAGCCCCACCATTCGTTTGTTATTGAAATTTACCTTGCTGCCATGCATGTAAATATATTCCTGTTTAATTTTGCACCGAACATCGTAATGCGATAGCATAAGGCCTGCGAATGAAGCTTTCTTCGACAGCAGAAGTTCCAAACATGGGGTATTGTTATGAGTAAAATCATAACAGGCTTTATCGCACTCGACATGGTTTGTATACTTACTTCCTTGTTGATATTGCGTTGCCCGGACTACTCCGGAAGTACGTCACATAGTCTGCTAATATTGAGCAGACGATTCTTTGCCGGTTTTACGTGGAAAATTTGAGCTGGGAGTCGCTCTCTTTCTATGTGTATTCACTGTGTGTGAAAGACGTGTTTTAGACGAGCTCCAGAAAGTGTACTCTTGTGATAGAGACTTTGTGAAATTATATCAGCTAGGTCGTCCTACAGATGGAGTCTATGCTTGATAATATTGTATTGGACAAGCGAATGCTGAGAGGAATGAAGTGAGTGTGGAACTATTATATTAAAAGATTTAAGCAATATGTCGCAGACATCTTGTCCTTAGTCTACGTGACGATAGACGTGTTTCATAGACTGGCTAGTGATTGCCATTGAATATTATATGGATGCAATTTATAAGGAGCTTTGTTCTGTAATAAACTATGAATATTGTTCTTCACGTCAAACTGGCATTATGGAGTTTTATGACTGTTGAAGACTACTTGCACGTTTTCTAAGGCTGTTAAAAAGTTGGACTTATAGGCCTGACATAAAATTATAACCTAGACAAACTGGAAGCAAAGATCCTGTGAACTGATGACTTTAAATGAACTCGGAGGAGGGAGAAGTTGGACCAGACTAACCATCCAATATTCTATACCTCTACAATTATGGGGGCAACAAGCCGTTGACCGTCTGATCAAAAGACTTTTCGTCATCATTTTTGCTGCGCAGTCGTGCTTCATTCCAGTTTTTCAAAATGGCGCATGTGTCGTCTGCTAGAGTCTGAGAAGGCCGGAGGACATGTTCGCCTTTTCAGTCCTTTACATATGCAGGTCTTGAAAGAGCATGAAATTTTAAGCCGAAGATGGCGTATTTGTATGACAGCTGTGAATCAAGTGGATTCTGAAACGTGTCAGCTCTTGCAGCATTGCTAGACCTAGTGAGTGGTCTGCTGTATCCAGTTCGCATCTGTGCTGGGAGAAATGGACAGTGGAACTAGGAGGATTTGAGGCCTGGCATTCAGATAAGTCACGTTTATGTTTCATACAGCGTGTGACTGAATTATCTTTGTTTGCCTGCGCTATTTCTTCATTTATGTTGCATGTTTTAATGTCGTGTTGTAAGTAATCTGTGGGCGGTAGGTGGGACTTGTGTATCTATCAATACCGTTTCGACTGGTCGATAGATACATGAGCGTTTCTATATGGTTTGGAGTGTGATTGTTTCAAATAGCGGGGCTGGCAAATAAAAAGCTGCGTGTATAGTCTACTGCTGCTATTGAAATAATCATGACCTTTGATTGTTAGTTGTGAAGTATCGTTAAGTGTAAATTTGTGATTGTAGTCCAGTCTTATATAATTTTTTCTTCAGTTTTTTTCCATTATTGTTTGTGAAACTGTGATTCTAACCTAACTATCCTTTATTTAATAGATGTTATAAATGTTGTAAAAAATCGTACTGTATTGTCATAAATGTGAATAGAGCTATAATTTTTTGATTGTTCCATTTCATATATTTCTGCATAAGTTTTCCATTTACATTTTCTTCTTTTGGGCTCTGATCACTGTATTCTGTCTGCTTGTTTGTACTTTTCTTTTATGCTCCATCAGTAACATCTGTATATTTTGCTATTATTGCATCAAGTTGGTTGAAGTGAAGTGGTGATTTAATTATTGAAAATATTATTCAAAGTGATATTATAAAAGTTACTTTATTAGTTGCTATTGAAAGGCACAATAATAGTAAGCATGGCAACCTTGAAAGATTTAGTAAAGGTTGGAAAAGATTTTGGTTTGGAGGGTGAAGCCTTCCAAAACTATGTAGACAAGGAAATCAAAAGACAAGAAGGATTGTCAGAAATTAAGAGACAAGAAGAAAAAGAAAGAAGACAAGAAGAATTGTCAGAAATTAAAAGACGGAAGAAAAAAGAAGACAAGAAACATTGTTTGAAAAAAGAAGAGCAGAAGAGTTAGCTCTTGAAAAGGAAAAGTTAAAACATGCTCAAGAAATCAGATTAGCTGAGATTGAACTTGAGAAATTAAGATTGCAACAACCTCATGCTAATATCATGAATGTTGATACTGATAGAAGAGATCATAACAAATATGTCAAGGTAAATTTGCCTAAATTTAACTCTTCCATAGACGATATAGCATGCTTCCTCAGTAGGTATGAGACTTATTGTCATGAGTTTAATAACGATAGAACTACATAGCCTAGTAGGCTCATGAACTTATTGGTCGGAGATGCATTTACGGCTGTGTGTACAATGGCTGACCAGTCTAGAAATGACTATGATGCTGTTAAGGTATTGTAACTTAAGAGATTTCAATTGGATGAGGATGGCTATAGGCTAAAATTTAAATCACTAGTACCAGATTCTGCTAAAGACTTTACAGAATTTATTGCCTCAATAAAAATGTACTTTTCCAGATGGATTGATCTTGCTAAAATTGAAAAGACATTTGAAGGTTTATCTGACTTAATCCTAAGAGATAAAGTTTTGTCCTCCATTTGTGATGAATTTACCGTGATACAACTTTAAAATATCTCCAATTATATAGATAACATTGTAGGGATAAAAATAATGCGTAACCTAAAGGGCAAAAAGACTAGGACGCCACATTAAAACAATGTAAGGAAATTGACAGAAAAGACCTATAGGAGATTTCTACAATGGAGGGTTGGCAGGTGGTGGGTATCTGGAAGTGGCTCTGTGCAGGACGTGTGGATTCCTTGGGAGAGCCCAGAACCAGAGCACAGCATTGTGCAAGCTCTGCATAGTTGGAGAGCCCCCTGGATGACGGGGAATGCACAGTGTGCTACCCCACCTATCCCCAACTGCTAACTTAGAACCAGAAGTGGGGTCCTCTGTATGCATGCCAGGCCAGGATAAAATGCCTGGGAAAGAGACTGGAGCTCAGAACTCCCTAACTCAAAGTTGCAGGATGGCAGAAAAGCCATGGGAAAGACAGGGCTATTTTGAAGATAACGCAACCATATTTTCACCATATGAGCTCGGACGCCGCCTCGGTAAACAAGGTCCGCGCAGAGCAGTGACACCCCCAGGCTGCTTGCGAATAGTCTACTACTGGGAACATAAACAGATTAGGGATGAGCCCACTCTCCCGTTGAACAGGTGCTAAAGTCGTAGATACTGGGCCAGAAGGCGCACCGGAAACCACAGTATCACGCAACTCGCTTTTTTTTTTCTATGGAGAGTACACCGCCAAATAAATCTCGTACTGGTGCTCGCCCTGTGGAGCTCCACCAGGCAGGTGCAGTGCCGGGCTCTGAGCCTCGACAGAGCCCACCCTCAGCTACTGGAGGACCCTCTAGACCGTCTTGTGGAGTCAGCAGACGGCGGAGGAGAACTACTGACCAAAACAAAACAGAAAAAAGAGAAACCCAGAGTGCCACTTGTCATGATGCACTGGAATGCAGAGGGAGTGAACAGCAAGCAGGCTGGATACAGCAAAAAGACAGAGCTGGAAAACATCTTGTATGAGAAGCAAGTCAGTGTTTGCTGTATCCAAGAGACTCACTTGAAAGCAGATCAAACCTTTAAAATAAGGGGATATCAATGCTTCAGATCCGACAGAAAAGATAGACGAAAAGGAGGAGTACTTACTCTTGTAAGGAATAACATTCCTGCACACGAAAGGAAAACCTACATGGATAGAGCAGAATATCAGCTATTGCAGATAAAGGTAGACAAGATGGAAATAGAACTCCTGAACTATTACTGTTCAAACAACAAACCCCTGAGTCTCAGCTCTATACAGGTACCAGCCACCAACTTTATAGCAGTTGGAGACTTTAATAGCCACTCCCAGAGCTGGGGCTATAACCATCTAGATCACAGAGGTGAAGAGGTTGAAACATGGCAAGATGATCACTCCCTAATCCTAGTCAATAATGCCACAGATACTCCTACCTTCTACTCCAGAGGATGGCACACAACTTCAACACCAGATCTTGCCTTCGCCACCCCAGATATAGCTGGATCTATTAGTAGAGACGTAGGAGACCAACTAGGGGGAAGCGACCATCGCCCAATCTTTCTTACTGTCCAGAGTGCAACTCTCAGTACAGGCCCAGCCATTACAAGATGGAACTACAAAAAAGCCAACTGGGGTTTATTCAGGCATCAGGTGAACACGCTGCTGTCTACCCTCAAGGTACAGAACAGAGACATTAATGAAGTGGTAAAAGACTTCAACAGATGCATACTACAAGCTGCTAAAGAAACCATTCCCAAAGGATGCCGGCGTAACTACATACCATACTGGTCCAGCACACTCCAAGAACGTCAGGAAGCTATAGACAGGGCTAGAAAGGACGCAGAGTCTCAGCCTTCACTTGAAACTCACAACAAATGGAAAAAGGCTGTAGCAGAGTTTCAGAGAACAAAGCTAGAAGAAAAAACGGAAAAGCTGGAGAACTAAAACGGCATCGCTGAACCTTGAGAAAGACGGCAGGAAACTTTGGAGATTAGTCAAGTCTCTAAATGAAGAGCGTTCCTCACCTAGGCAGACTATCACATTGGATGAAGGTGGCAAACTTTTCAGAGGAAAACAAGCTGCAGACTTGTTTGCTAGAAGATACAGTTCAGAAAGCAACTTACCCATTAACATAGATCATCAGAGAGAGATAAGAAAAGAAATACTGGCAACCATGGGACAGACAGATACTCCTGCCCCAGTGAGGGAACCCATCACACTGTTCGAAACTGGGCACAAAATAAAAGGGGGCAAGGATGGTAAGGAAGTCGGAATAGTGTAAAAGATGGAGGTAATGAAGATTTTAATGTTGATGGTTATAACATGTGGAGGGTAAGTTAAGGAAAAGAGGGGTAACTAGAGTAAGTTTGAACTAAAAGGGTGTTGGTTGGTGGGGTGGAAAGAGGTGGGGGTAGTATTGATACAGATATTGTATAACAGGGAAGGAGGATGGTTATAGAGGATTTAATTAAGATGGAAGTGTGGAAAATGTTAGTAGGGTTATGGGTATGATTAAGGGTTTTTTAAGGGTGAAGGGTTAGGATAAAGGTAAAGTGCTGAGTGGAGTTTTTTTAATGATGGATTAGTAATAAAAAAGTGTGATGTATGGAAATGGTGTGAGAAGTATTAAAGGTGTATGTGAATATTTTAAATTTAATAGGGTTGTTTTTTTTGTTTATTTTTTAAATTTTATTATTTTTTTTTTTTTTTTTTGTTTTTTTTTTTTTTTTTTTTTTGTTTATTTTTGTTTTGTTATTTTGTTTTTG